>VDFB02359040.1:0-56479 GCA_007258455.2 Sequoia sempervirens
TCATTGCCTTGTCTATGCTATTGCTTACTATTATGCTTTCATAGATCTTTTCCAATCATCCATAGCATAGCCAAGGTAGTGAACTGTTTGAAAAAAATCCTCACTAAAATGTGGTTGCATGGAATGCCATGACAAGCAAATGCAATTGGCAGCTGCTCCTAGTTATTACTTATGCTATGTGAAGTAATTGCATCACTTCTTATGTCAACTTTCTAAAAAACTATATTATAATTGAATTTTTTCATCCATCAACATGTAGTTATTAGTTATGTAATGTGAAGTAATGCTTTGAGTTTGAAACATGTGCAATGCAATTTAATCATCGATATGAATATAAACTACACAAATCTATTAAGTACAATTCATTAGCTAAACATTTTATTCTATTACCTGCATGAAGGTTTGTACTCCACTAGCACTGGGAGGTGTTCCTATGAAACCTCCAATATTAACCTATTCAACATCTAAAATTAGATATTATAATACCATTCATATAACAATGCTATTCACATGTAATATTTATAATTTTGTACTAGTTACATACCTCAGTAGTAGATGTAGTGTGGTAAAAATAGGTGGAGGGCCGGTGTAAACATTATCAACACTATGACCCTAAAATTTTATTATGATCATTAAACTAAATTAGATAATCTTTCATTTCAAAAATGAAATTTAATAAATTAAATTCAACGAACATGCTAACATTTAACTAAATATCCAATCCAAAAGCCTCATTCAAAATGTCATCTGTCATCACCAATTGGGAGGCTACAGACATATCTTGCATACTAGCCTCTTGACTATTTGTGGGGGCATATGTACAAGTTGACCTGCAAACTTGAAAAGAATGGGGTGGAACCCTACCCCTCAAACTCTCCATTGGATGGTGTTGTACTGCAGGACTGGCACATTGGATGATACTCTAGTTCAGAGAGCTAATAGAATGTAGAGTGTCTAGCTCAACACTCTCCTTCATGATGGAAGGGATAGCAACATGCTCATAATTTGGCCTAGCAAGTGCTCATCTCCTTTGTCATTGAGGATCCTAATGTGCACTTGGTCTATCTTGTGTCAACCCACCGCCCTTCCCCTAAAAGTACCACATATCATGAAAATAGTTGGGGATTTTGTTGAGGACGAACTTGCAGTAAAGTTTCCTCAAGAAATATTGGGGGGACCTCATTATTGTTGCATGGTGGATGGTCAAAAACTATCCACCACCTCTTCCAAAACTTTCTCCTAATCCCTCGATTGTTGCACCAATGGATAGGAAACCTCTTGCTATTAAGGTCAAGAGTTTAATTTGTATGTGGATTAGTGAATAGTGATCACAAATCATATTTTGTATTTTTTTCATCTTTTACTTCTTTGTTTGATAATTTATCTACATAAAAATTCCTACACTCCTGCCTCTTATCCGCACAACCACTTAATTGCTTGCTAATTGCATCTACATGTGTTAACATGGCTTGAAGTGAATTTTTAAGTGTGCTTCTTTCCATGTTTGAACTTACATGATCATTATTATTCAAGGGTAAACGCTTTTGACTGAGCTAAGGAACCTGAATACAACTATTCAACAATACCACCTCTAATGGAACCTTGGTGGCAAGAACAACAATGCCAATTTTTAAAACTAAATACACCATGCTAATACTGACAACTTACATGATCATTCAATCTCCTGGAATTTTTTTTTCATATTTCTAATTTCCATTAAATTTTTCTTAGTACCATGAGGATGTTGAGGAATTATTGGAGGATTTTGTTGTTGTGGTTGACCAAGATTTTATTAATGTGCTTGTTCATGAGGAGAAGGATTTTGAGGAGGAATTTCAAGTTATTTTCAACTCTTATTAATTAAAGAAATGAACATCATAAACAATCTAAATACCTATTTAACAATAAATTCACAAAAAAAAAACAACATTTGCTTACTTATTCAACCTCCCTGTTCATGTGGTGACATCTTGGCAAAGAAATTGTAAAGATTTGATGAAGAAATTACATGATTTTATGCTTCCAAAATGTGAGCACGCTATCACAAGGTTTCTTGGATGTGGGAAAGAAAAAATGATAGTGAAAATGAGTGCCTTTTTTTCTTATAATAGGCTATAACACACTCACATTTTAACACGAGTGTGTTATAACTCGAGCGTTTTATAGGATTTGTGTGGCTTGGTCACACCAAGCGATAATGCACTCGCATTATAACACACTCACGTTATAGCCTTTCAAATTTTTTTAAAAAAAATTGCCACTTTTTGGCCCCCCAACTTTTTTCACCCACCCAAATAATTGATATCAATGGATAGCCTCATACGTGTTTATAAAGAAAAAACAATAAAGAATAATAATTGGGATTTAATGGAATTGTATGGTCCTAAAACTTGAAGTTAGAAATAACATTGCCTAATAAAAGTGTCTCTAAACTAAAATATTACTACACAAATTCAGTTGAAAACCTAGTATTATTGGACTATAGGAAAGAGATTAAAATAAAATAAATTGGCATTTATCACCTAATTTATTAAAAGTTTTTTGTAACAACCCCGGTGTTCTACTCAGTAAAATTTCAAAGTTTTCACCTCAAGTGAATGATCCATTATTCCATAACATAGCAATACAAAAACTATTTTCCATAATATAAATTACATGCACATTTGAAATAAACACTATTCTAAACTTCCATTTCATTTCATTGTAATTTCACAAATATTTCCATAACATAGATTGCATATTGAATAAACTCAAGTTTATTATTCATGATTACATCCCTTCCATATAAATGGGTACATGATGTATACTATGTAGCCTCCTGAGCTTCCAAGTAATAGGATACATAGATACCTAGGAATCCCTTTCAAATATTAGTCGCCAACTAAGGAGGAGAAGACCACTACACTTTTCCACCAACCACGAACTCAAATGCGGTCCCTCGCACATCTATCATTTGATAGATGGCCCTACCCTTCAATGAAGAGATTGGTGGAATAACCTCATAACTATAACCACTCTAACCTTAGTGTTTTGCCCTACATAACTAGAACTTGTAGACACTACAATCCTAAACTAGCATGCATAAAAGGAACATAGTAAATTTATAGTGGAGCAAAGGTGATCACACTACTTTGGCCAAAGTATTCTCACTTAGTATTTTGAGTGACAGTCATCCAATCCACATACACTACTCTAGCTCGATTTGACTTTAAGCGATTATAATCTATGCATAGGTAATTTTCTTCAATAGGTAATCACTATCCTCATAAATAACGCATTCCCCTTTTCCAAAACACAATGGTATCTCTACCAATAAAGCATAAGCATATGTTACCCCCTTCAATGGATATTCTAATCCCGTGTATAAATATAGTATGATATTTCAAGGAATAAGTTTCCCCTTCAAATGGATATCTAACTTAGGTATAACATATGAGATTTCCAATCATAAGTTACCCTTCAATGGATATTCTAATCCTGTATAACTTGTCTCTAAAGTTTAATCCAAATGTTTCCCATCTTACTATAGAATACCAAATAATCAATCCATTTAGGAATATATCAATATTAACAATTGATTCTCATCAAGAGCATAATCTCATTAATAAATGACCTCAATCGAAGAGAAATCATATCAATAAATGATTCTATTTGAGAGTGTAATATCCTTAGTAAAAAGGGTTATTCAATGAGTAGAATCTTGTCAACAATATGAATTCATATCAAGAGTATAAAGCAACCAAATAGTTAACAACTCAAACTCAATAGGTAATCCCACCTATGGCTCCAATCAAGTAGCAATTCATAAACTCAAGTGATCAACTTAATCACATAGATGAGTCTCGACTTTGGTATATTCTAATCTTAGGATAAAGTCAACAATCATCAATCAGTCTAATCATGTAGGTTAATCTAAACCTATGCCCTGGGAAATATCATGGGAACAACCCACCAAGTGAAGCTATTCTCAACCTATTGGCCCTAATGTGGGTAATCATTTAAATATTCCAACCTAGTAGGTAATTCTTAACCTAGGGTTTCAATCATTAATCAAATATACTTCTCAACCCAAATAGGTTACTCTCAACCTAGGGTTTCATTCAGTAGTAAAGTAATGATCATCATTCAAGTATAGATTAGCAATATGACGTCTCATTCTATCATATCTTTCATACTATCACTATTGATGTATTGCTAACCTTATCATTCCTAAGGTTTCCTAGCATTATAAGCTAACAGTGTCAAGTCACTTCATGACATTGATACATTTCACATTATACATGTAGTGTAAACTACCTATGTATAGAAACATCATTATCTAAATTCCTATATAGGTTATATAAGAGTATTAAATCACTCCCTTAAGCTATTCATGCTTTCATCATATCTAGTATATAATACTATTGACGACATCCACTCCTTAATATGGAGTATGTAAAAACACCCACAAGGAAATCATAACAACTAGACTCTTTTTCTTTCCAATAAGCAAATAGATCATTATTCTATTTCAAGCAATCTAATGCATTTCCAAATAAACATACAAGACATTCAATCTTTCACAAAATAGATAAAACGTAAAGAGAGTAGAATCTCATGCCTTTTTTGAACTGCTTAAATCAAATTGAATCATTGTCTTAAGCTAAATTCTTAAAATCATCTTAGCAGCAAATCCCTCTCAATTCCTCTTAGTATTTTTTCCTCACAAAATACCTCTCAACAAAATAAGAACCTCTCAAATAAAATGCAGTAGAATGGAGAAGTATATTAATGCGTAGGAGAACTATATCCAAATGACGTATGAGTGCCTCATATATATGTCTGTATATATGGCTTGTGTTAAGGCCTAAAATGATACTTCTAACCCACCAATTGACTCAACATGATAACCAAAAGGTGGAAAATTCTTATCTCAATACTCATCCAAGCAATAGGTTGACTCTTTTCTTGCCAACAACATGTTGACTGATTCATATTTGTACATGCTCTAATCTGGAGATTGTCTTACAAGTTTAAGAGACTTCTATTCAATCACTGAGTTCATAATATGGTGCCAAATAATCTACCAACATTCCCTATTTTCTAGCTTGCTATTTAACAAAAGAATAAGTCAATACTCATTTGGCTACGTTTCACTTTGCTAACTTGGTCTTAGCCAAAGCATTCGACACATATCATTTGAGTTGACCTCCCTTTTTATAGCACTGCTTTAACATCAACTCTACATGTTACTTTTGTATAGTACACAACACTTAAACATTATGATTTATTCATTGAATATAAGCTATGTGCATCATATATATGCTTATGTGTTTCCTTCTCACTTGTTGGTTTAAACGGTAGTTATTTTCTTGCAATGATAGCAATACATATAAGCTTAAGCTATGTGCATCATATATATTCTTATGTGTTTCCTTCTCACGTGCTGGTTCAAGCGGTAGTTATTTGCTTTACAATGATAGCAATACATATAAGCAGAGCTTAGTTATAAGCTGGTCAAAGACTCATACTTACGGCCTATGCATTGGCTTTTATACCTTATTCAAATGCTCTCTTTATATGGTCGTTCCAACCTCTACTCTATCACTAAGGTTACAATGTACTCACTTAAACGCATTAGAATAATCTTGATGATATGAATTGTGCAATATATAGCCAACATGTCTTATAATCTACCATCTTATTTACTCTATATTAAATATACGGGGTTTATAAATGCAAAACTTTTAAGATTTTATGCCGCGGATAAGCATTAGCATTATTAACATAATATAAGCATATATATTCATTAAATTGGTCATTAAAATATATATATATATATATACATCTTTTACTAGCATGAAATGCTTGTGTATATATATGTATCTTTATACAAATATATATATATATATATTCTTTGGTACATAAGTTCATTTAAATAATCCATTCAATATTCAAATGAATGTGACCAAGTTATTGTTATCCATCAATAATAGGTGTGTGTATATAAATACACATATACACATATATATACATATATATTTACATTCAATTAGTTAATAATGATATATATTATATACTTATATATTAATATATTCAATGTATGTTTTGTTACATGCTTCATGCACATATATTAGTATATTCATATATTAAACATATAAATCATTACTTCAATACTTTCATTTAAACACATATTCACATCCTCGTCAACATTTATATACATGAAAAGTGTATACATATATACACATATATAATTGATTTCCCATGTAAGTATGTTCACAAGTATTTCTACTCATATATGTTCATAAACGCAATTATTCTCTCATGCATGAGTCGTTATATATATACATATCTACATGTATACTTTTAATGTACATATGGATCGGCGTAAATACAACTATTCATAAATCCCAAAGACTCAAAGATTCAATCATGATGACTTGATCAAACAATCAAAGAATCAAAGACATTTGTCCAAGCATTTATCACAAACCATGAATGCTCCTAACATAAATCATGATCCTATCTAATGCAAACATATCATGTCTAAAGGATGACTTGCCAATATCCTACAACTATGACTCGACTCAAATATACTTAGAAGTGAGTGTGTGTGAAAGCTCAATTATATTTCATTAAGGGTTACCTGACCAATCACTTCTCTTGAGTGATACTTCCCCTCCCTTTTAGAGGATTGAATATGTCCTTGCAACTATCTTAGTACAACACCAAGGTAGTTAGATGTTCATAGTAAGTCCATTTTCATCATAACACATTTGTATCAACAAAGCATTAGAATGTTCATATTGCAATACATATAATTCCATTAATTCAAAACATATTCATTCTTTTGAAATAAATAACATCTTATTTCATATTCACATATTTCATTTACCTAACAAACATATTGAAGTCACAATTTACATTTATCAACATTATCACTCATAATGGTAAAAGTAACTTGGTAACTATGAAATGGGATGTATCATTTTTAGGTAGATTTGAGATCTTGACATTGATAGGAATCCAACATATAAAATTAAAAGTTAAGATGTCTATAAATGAGATCATATTAAAGAAGTAGTAGGCTACTGGATAACTTTATCTACTCTTGACAACCTAGTCTAAAGCTTAATTGATTTAAATAACACTTTCCTTTGTGATATTTATTAAACTTTTTATAATTCTTGAAGTCACATTGAGGAAATTATCCAAATGAAAAAAAAAGAGAGCAACACAAAAATGACTCTTAACAACTAACATGTGACACTAATGTATGACATTATATTCAACACACACAAGGTGTGATACCAAACATAATGAAACATAAGGCATAACAAGCCTAATGTGATGGAACTTCACATCACACATACTATTGGATATTGAAATAACTTAAAATACATTATCATTGCTCCAAGAAAGGTGGCACACAAGAAATATTTACTAATCATGGGATGAAACTACCATGATGAACCTATGAGAGGGTGGAATTGTACCACAAAAATGATTGGGTTCTAACCCCTTGATTGTGTACTCTCATAGATTCAACACAAGGGTAGGGAACCATCTACCTCAAATACATTTCTTACCCATAATTGATGACACTCTCATAAGTAAGAGAAAAATATGTAGGTGATATAACAAATAGGAGATATCACATCTCAACCAGATGGATTACCACCATCTCTCAGAATATAAGGAATACTTACCAAAGCATTGGTGGGATATTTCCCAACTAAAGATATATTAACATAAGGGAAAAAATCCATAGGAGGTTCCCCCACTAGGATGTATAAGCCCTCTGTTGGAGTTGATAGTGAACCCCACAACTCCTAGAAATCCCTGCAACCAGAATGCCTATCACATCTAAGAGATCAAAGCAACTAATTTGTTATGGAACCAAGAGAGAAAAGATTGAATCCAAAAAATCATTTGATATACCTTTTGTATTGAATGAATTAATGTGAGTGTGCATGCTTATATAAGTATGAAAAAACAAACCCTAGATGAGGATTACATTAGATTGTGACAACTGTCTTAATCTCATGCAATGGGACATCTAGACCTATAATTAGCCCAATTTAATAATAAAAAAGAACTCCTAAGTTAAGCTCAAGTGAACTAAAGTAATAAGGGAATTAATAATTAATTAATGAATAATTAATTATCAAGTGATTATCCTGATTACTCCAACACCCCCTCTTAAGATCAACTTAGGGAGAAGATATAAATCCCTGATGTAGAATGTAATGATGGATGCATGGATGGGTCCCAGATACAAGTATTGATGAGGTACCCATGTACAAATAAATGAATCTCTCATAACTAGAGAAAATGAGAAAACCACATGAGAAAAAATCCTCTCCAAAAGAGAAAAAGAAATGACTACACTAGTGAAAGAAAGATAGAAGAAGGACTCAATGTGATCCTCCGAGTACTGCTTCTATCATGAAAGTACAATAGATGTCCCCCTCATAGGAGAGACAAAAAGAGGATATGAATCCCCCCACAAAGAGAGAGATCCCATGCAAAGGATGAATGTTTGACGACAAAATATGATCCACTAATTGTAAACAACATTTCTCACCTTAGGAAGAAACAAATCCATTGGTGATTGAAGAATCCAATCCAAAAGAATGGGTGAATAAGGAATCCAAATGCACATGATGTGTACCTTTGAAATGTGCTCACATATCCACATGTCGAAAGGAAATGATGCCGATCCAAGATCCTATAAAGAATGATGTAGAACAAGCTACAAAGGTGATGAAGATGGTGTGCCAACAAGCTTGATGAGGCTGCCAACAAAGAGGAGATGAATTTCCTCAAAATAATTCTCTAGATCTACAATATAGAACTCCACAAACAGTGATGATATGTCTACAAGATATGAATCCCAAGTAACTATGTATAGAAGATGTATGTCCTGTTGCATTGAATCAATATGGGCCAAAGATGTGGCAATTCCAAACTAATTAGGAACAAAATAAGATGATGATATAGTCTCAATATAAAGAGTGGGAACATGAAGACAAGTCTTTGAAACATCAGAACATACAAGACCCTTGATATACTTAAGCTCGTCTAAATTATCATCATCAAAGGGTATGCAATTTGTATCTGAAAGAGGGATGAGATAATCTGTACTAGGAACCTCTGGGTATGGAGAGATATGATGGTCTCCATGCATATCCAAAATTTGATTCCAAAGTGTGTGAGGACAATCAATGTTCGATACAACACACAGTGTCAAGATCAACACTAGAACAAGTAACCCCTACTATATGATCTCAAATGATACCCCAAGCTGATAAAATCCCTAGTGTGTTTGGTGTAGGTATGAATCCATACAAATAAGGAAAAATATCAAGCCACCTAATAAGCTTCAGGATGCCATTTCGCCAAGACTCATAGTTATCCTTGTCCAAGTTGATCACAAAAGGATGAACAAAAAACCCATGATACTCACTCAAATGAAAAAATAGATACTAATAATCTCAGTACATATAAAGAAAATCAAATAATGTCATCCTACATAAGCAAATACTATCTAGGTGCCAATATGTTCAAGTAATTAAACAGAATGTGAAATCGCCAAATAATAAATAAAGTGTACTTGAGGAAGATTCTAAAAAAAGTGTATGAATGGATCTAAAGAGCTTTGAAATACCTTTCCAACACTGCTTGAATCATGAAAATCAGAGATAAAAGAAAAAAGTTATGATCTTAGAAGTGAAAAATGACGATCTAAATATGACTGAGAATAACATGAACTAGCAAAAAATCTGATAATGAGACCTGCACCACTAGAAAGTGCTCAAAACCAAAATTTCAATGATATCTTGTTTTCCCAATTTTGACACTGTATGCCCAAGTTATGACAAAAAGATAAATCACTCCTTTAGGGAAAATAAGGAATAGGAGGAGGCTTGGAGGGGTCGGCCGTATGATGACATATTATTGACATCAATAAGAATATTATTAAAATATTCCCTTTTTATAGGAAAATAATTTGGTGGCCATGAAATTAGAGATGTTTTGGAATATTTTGTGTTTTTTTGGAATATACTTTCGAAATCTCCAATATTTCATTAGTTTTTTGGTCAGAATAAGGTTTTGTGAAATATTTCATTTGATGTTCACTACTGTATTGATTTTCCCTATCGGATTTCCAAAGACTTTTGGTTTGTTTAAATTGTTGATTGACTATACAAAAAGGTCATCAGACGACTATTTTAAGGTTGCTAGGTGGCTATTTAAAGGCCCCATATTGAATGGTAGGGGACCCACATAGATAGGTACACTTGCGTACTTTTTTTATTATGCATACTTCAAATAAAAGCCCTTCTTTTTTTGACTTTTTGACTTTTATTTATTGATATTTTTTGAAAATCTAGAAATTTTTTATAATAAAAAACAAAAAAAATTGAAACCACTTGCTTTCATGCTCACCAAGGAGTATCAATGGTGGTCTAGGGTTGCATATAGGGATGACTACATGAATTCCTGTGCATTGTCCTTTGGCTACTAAAAACTCTTTTTTTTCAACTTTATCAAAATCAATGAAACAATAGGAAATCTTAGGATTTTCGATTGTTCTAGATGCAATGGTAATGCTTGTTTCACCCTAGGATGAACTAATTTTTCTCTCACCATTCAGATAGGAAGCTACAAATCTAGAGCTTTGATACCATGTTGGAGTTGATAGTGAACCCCACAACTCCTAGAAATCTCTACAACCAAAATGCCTATCACATCTAAGAGATCAAAGCAATTGATTTTCTATGCAACCAAGAGAGAAAACATTGAATCCACAAAATCATTTCATATGCCTTATGTATTGAATGAATTAATGTGAATGTGTATGCTTATAAAATCATGAAAATGAAAACTCTAGATGAGGATTGCATTATATTATGACAAGTGTCTTAATATAATGCAATGAGACATCTAGACCTATAATTAGCCCTTTCTAATATTAAAAAAATCACTCCTAAGTTTAGCTTAAGTGAACTAAAGTAATAAGGGACTTAATAATTAATTAATGAATAATTAATTATCAAGTGATTATCCTAATTACTCCAACACCCTCTACCACTTGGAATGTCAATGGGTCATTTTTATGTAAGGGAATACTTAATAAGGAAAAATATGACATAAATTCCATATAATCACACTTGTTAATGAAGCATCAATATAGAAATTTTAAAAAGGCCAAGGAGATAAACTTTTATATAAACTCTCCATGAAATTTTCTTGAAAACACCCACTATTTTATAAAATAAGATTATAACACATAAAAATGATACTAGTGCTCCAAAAAGATAGTCACATGCCACTAGCATACTAGCATGACCCTACCCACATGTCCCAAATTTATGCTAAATTCCAACTAAATTCCAATGTTGTAATTGGAGTCCAAAATCTATGTTATAGTCCTACTTCTATGCTATAGTTATTTTGCTACACTATTGTCCAAAACAAAGACTAAACTAATGTATGAACATCTAGGGTGTAAGGGAAATCTTGCATCACCCAAGAGAAAAATCTCTTTTAGTTTCTAGTTTTGGTTTGGCAAATATTCGTGAGGCTTATTTCCTTTTAAAGTCCTGGAGAACAATGTAAAGCTTTCAATTTTCAAAGATGGCTAAAATATCAAGGTTTCTATTTTTATAAAGTTTTTACTTGAGCATGTACGGACTTGAAAATTTTCCCAGAGCTTCAAAATTATAAAAATAGTCTATGGTTGAAATATTAACCAAAGATCATTTGTAGATAGTGAGATATTAAAGATTCAAAGTTCAAAAATCCTATAAAGAATCAAATGGGTGGTCAAAACTAATTCATTCTTGATTTTAAATAAATGTGGCATAAAAAAATCTAATATATTTAGTTGTAAAGAAAAATGGGCTCAATCAATTGTCTAAATCAAAAGTTATGGCTTCCAAAATTTGAGTTATTTTTTGGGCGGGAGTTACAAATTTTAATAAAAAAAATATTAAAGGCACCAAAGAGTTATTTATGACCATTTTTCTATTGTTTTCCAATATTGGCATGATGGTCAGAGAAGGTGGAAAGTCATGATGAATGAGGGAAAATAATTTTTGAAGAAAATTTTGAAGAAACAAAAAGAGAAGGATCTAGAAACTAGGGGAAATAAGTTGTAATATGTGTTAAAGGTCCAGACACTGAGAGGGGGGGTGAATCAATATCTTCTTAAATTTTCTAATAATATACCATCCAATTATTCCAGTGCAAACAATAGAAAAGATAAATATAATCATTAACAAAACATGAAATCAGAGAACACTAGAACACTAGAATTTTTACATGGAAAACCCAAAATGGGAAAAACCATGGTGAGTGTTAGCTCACAATATAGTATAATTGGTTATAAAATATTACAAAATGGGTGGCTCACTACCAAGACTCACTGTCTAGAAACAAAGGCTCACTTCCTTTAAAATTACAATAACAGAAGACAGCTTATAGCCAAAAAAATGAACTGATGGGGTACACCTAGTGAGTGCAGATTCAATTCCAATGTAGCTCAATAAACTGTCTTAACACACTCCATCATATTCACTCCTTTTCGCATTCACTCACACACAAAATACACACATTAAACTTCAAGGATTATCCATGATATATCTGCTCTCTCCACAAGCATCAATTAGGCCAACCTAATTAGATGCACTTTATAAAAAAATTACCATCTATCGGCTACAAGCATTCATAAAAATTCTAAAAAGATAATTCACATATTCAACACGCTTCATCAAGTCGGCATGGACCTAAAATAGGTCGCACATATATCCGCATAACAAACTTATTTCATCTTTACACAATTTTCCAAGAGGTCAGCTAGGAATATACTTCAATGCAAAAGATCAATAAATAGTTTGTATGAGCACCATATACATGAAATATTGAATGTACATGCTCTTGACATTTGCAAACCATTTCCAAAAACTACAAGTAATAGCAATCATCGACAAACAGATGTGGACCAAAATACTAGAGGATATAAGAAAAATACCAATTTAGACACCAGACTAGAATATCAGAATAAATTCAGACTTGATCTTGTAGTTGCAACTCATATATCATGGTGACATCAATGACAACACAAAGTAACAAAATGAGATGTTCTTCTTCATTTTTCCAATAATCTCCCCCTTTTTCATTGATAGCAACATGTTCCAAAAACCAAAAAGGATATTTACTGAGTTCCTTATTTACAGTACTTCTTCCCCTAACACCATTCCACCATTCTTCTCCCCATTTGACATCAAGGACAAAGGGTGTTCTAAAAACAACTGAAAAACATTAAAGCAGGGAAAACAAAGAAACATGTATCAGCTGGAAGATGATGAGCCTTGAAGCTCCTTCAGAATTCCTTCCCATACTTCTTTTCCACTCTCCCAACTATCCTTAGCAGCAATTAGAATCATGTTCAAGGATTCCAACTCAATTAGAATTTCTTCTGCACCTTTTGAAGTATCAAGAGTCAAGTTTATCTTTTCAATATTTTATGTGCAAGCTAGGGCCTTTCCAACTATAGTGAATTCAACTCTCACAATGTTGCTCAATCGATCAAATTTCCTGATGATTTCTTCCTTCTACTTCTGCAAAACAAAGAATTTTTCTTTATGCACAGAGATTGCATTCCAGGATGAGTTGTCTCTATCTTTAGATAGACTGTAAGTACTGGAGACTATTGACAGTTGAGACTCAATGGAATCCATAAAAAATTAATATTTTGAGTGACATTAGGCCACTTTAAGCAATAAGCAAGAAAAACATTAGCTTCAGTCTCACAAACCTTCACGGCTTCCAGGCTCTTTTCAACTCTAGAGTGTGCAAGAGAACATTTTTCATGTCAAGCTAAAAACCTTTTCTCCACCATTTTTTCCTCAACCTCTTGTGTTGCCTTTTCATTAAGCTCAAAGGTATACTCCTTGAGAGAGTCTAGCAATAATCTCAAATTTTCAATAGGGGCGAGAGATGTATCAATGGATGCACTGGGTATGACTTTGGTATGTGCGGGATGATCATGGAAAAAAATAGGCCCTTAAGTGGCAAAAATTTAGAAAAATCGGTGTTAGGAAACTTGACATAAAATTTGAATAAGTTATCATATTATTTAAAAATATGTAGAATAGAACCTATAGAAATTGAATGTAGTTTCTAAACTACTAGGTTTATTTAAAAATAAATAAAATCTATTTGGTGAAAATTTGAAATTTCAATATAGTAGTACTTAAATTTGAGGAGAAAAAATAAAGTAGGTGTAATTAAGCAACCCTAACCATAATAAAATGATAATATTTTTTATGAGATTTTAGATATAAGTAGAGGGACTCATGTCTGGATGTGATGCATATTTTTTGTAATTTTTTTCCAAGTAAATAATTAATTATGAATTTTTATTTACAACTTTTAAAAATATAAGAGCGTATGTCGACCACCTTAACTTGGTCAAAACTTCATGAATTTAATTTTTTCTTTTTAATCCTATAGTATGTGAAGCATAGAATGTGGCATGTTTGATTCAAAAAATGTGATACCGTTTGAAAGTTATATATTTTTTTCAATCAGCCTATCGTCAGGACTTTAGTCGTAATTCTAATAGAAAATGAATAATAATTATTTATTAAATTCAAATTAAAGCATAATTTATATTGGTGGAAAGCTAAGAATCTCCTCCTAAAAACCCTTTTTGTTTCATCAATTTTGGGTTAAAAAAATTCGTCAACCACATACCATACAAATACCCATAATATTGTCACTTTTTGGCTCATCATGATCCGCACATACCCACTTCCTATAATGCCTCGAGGGCATCCTCTACCAGTTTTGTTCCTCTTTGATGTGCTTCCAAAATTTCCTTTCTACTGGATGCTTGCATAGCATCAACCAACATAACTTTTTGTACTGGAGACATCTTCTCCATATCCACTAGCCCTTTAATCATAGGAATTTGTAAAAGCTCTTGGGGAATAACTGGCTGAAATCTGATTTGCTTGGAGAGCAATCCTGTCAAAACATCATTATTGAAGGATGATTCTCCAGGAATCTTAAGTGATTTCATAATCTGCCTTTCCCTTTCTTCATTTTTCCCCTCAGTATCTTCATTTTTCTCTTCCTTCTCTTCCTCTTCCTTTTTTTCTTCTTCTATTTCCTCTTCCTCTTCTTTTTCTTCATCTCTATCTTTGTCATTATTGTCCTCTTCCTTATTTCCATCCTTTTCATCTTTATTCTATTTGTCCTCAGGATTGTCTTGTCCTTCTTCATCATTTCCTTGATCATTATTGTCTTCTTTTGCTTCAATGCGCTCCAGAGGAGCATCATGCATCTCAGGCTCAACTTCTCCTTCATTTTGCTCATTATTTTCAATAGTAACATTAATTTCAACATCAAAATTTCTAGAAATATCTTCATTACCTGTATCAAGAAGAGTATTCCCCTCAACATTCTTAGTCACATAAGCATCTTCATCGGTCTTCAACATACCATATTTTCCAGCTGTCTCTCAGATTACTTTTGCAGTTTCCTTTCTTACTTTCTTTGTCAGTATCTTTTTCCTTGTCATCAACATATTCACTCTACTCTTCATCTAAAACATTTCAGCATAGATCTTCTTTAGAGATTTTAGATCATCAGGGGTCAAGGAAGACCCAATCTTATTATATGTTGCATTTATGATATTTTCTTCAAACACAATGGTCTCAGATCTCCTTTTCATCAGATCATCCCACATGCTTTCAGGTACATCTTTCCTTATGTCATCCCATTTGACCTCTAAGACAATAACATATTGAATAACAACTAAAAGCAATATTTTCTTGTCTTCTTCTCCAACTATATCATAGTATTCAGTTGTTGATTGAAGCATGTTCTCAAAATTTAGCAAGGAGTTAAGAGTTAGCTCAAGTTTATATCGAGGGCCAGAACTTGCCAGAATATCTTGTTCATATCTTTGGTCCATAGAGGCATCACCAACTACCTTAGCCTTCTTTGATTTAGGCTTGGTGTGCACATGTATACCAAAATCATGCTCTTCTTCATCTTCAGAGGATGATAAAATATGAACTCTCTTGGAACCAATGGTTTCTGTAGATGCACCTTCACCAGAGGGTAAACCTCCTCTTCTTCTTCTTACTAGCTTTGCTTCAGGATCTTCTTCTTCTTCATCCTGATCATTTGTAACACTTAGATTCTTCTCTCTTGTTGCTTTCTCTTTCCTTCCTCTCTTTACAAGGGCTACCAGAGGAGTTTCTTTCCTCTTCCTGGATCTTGTAGTCAGCCCAAAGGAAACAAGACCTTTCCCTTTATCAACCATACCAAGATCAATCTTAGTTGCATGGGTAGCTGAGCATTTTGTAGAGGTATTCCTTACAGATCTCCTTAGGCTAGATGATTCTGTCTCCCTTAGTTCTCCCTTAGCCCTACCAAGGGAAATCTCCTCATCAGTGAATCCATATTTTTTAAGTGTTTTCTCTACTTTCTTTCTAATCTTAGGTTTTTACTACTCCATCTGAATTTCCATAGACTTTTCTACATATGTCCCAATCTGGGGCTCGTTGGGGTCCTTTAGATTCTTTAACAACAATTGCACATAGCATTTGGCTTCATCCTTTGTCATCTCATAACCCAGAGACTAAATCCAGATAGTTCGAGGTTCTACAAGGTATGTGTAGGAGCATCATGGAAGAAACAGGCCCTTAAGTGGCGATAAAATTCAAAAAAATCAGAGTTAGGCAACTTGATGTAAAAATTTGAATAAGTTATCTATATTATTTCAAAAATATGTAAGAATAGAATCTATAGAAAAATGAATGTAGTTTCTAAACTACTAGGTTTTTAAATCTATTTGGTGAAAATTTGAAATTTCAATGCGATTACCACTTAAATTTGGGAAAAAATAAGAAGTAGGTGTTTGTCGGCCACCCTATAACCACAATAAAATGATAATATTTTTTTTATAAGATTTTATAAATAAGTAGAGGAATCATGTCCAGATGTGATGCATATTTTTTTGTAATTTTTTTCCAAGTAAATAATTAATTATATTTTTTTATTACAATTTAAAAAATAAATAAAGAACTCGTATGTCTAACCACATAGCAGGTCAAAAGGAAACTTCGCGGGGTGTTTTTTTAATCCTATAGTATATGAGCATAGAATGTGACACATGTTTCAGATTCAAAAATGGCAATCTTTTGTTTAAGCTATAGATGTTTTTCAATTAGCTTTATCAATAGGGACTTTATTAAGTAATTCAAATAGAAATGAATAATAATTATTTATTAAATTCAAATTAAAGCATAATTTATATTGGTGGAAAGATGAGAATCTCCTTTAAAAACCCTTTTTGTTTCATCAATTTTGGGTAAAAAAAAGTCGTTAGCCACATACCCTACACATACCCATCATATCGCCACTTTTTAGCCCATCATGATCCTGCACATACCCTACAGCTGCAATCATGCATTCATTAGATGAGACATGGAATATGATTTCATCCTTTTACTTCTCAACAATTTTATTCAAGATCCTCTCCCTTTCATTCATGTTTATTTTAAATATAACAAAGAATGTTGTCAGAGCATTGTCTTAAGCATCCAGATTTCCTAGACTATGCAAATAATAAAAAATTTAATGGCCTACTAGTTTGGATGAGTCCAAATGTACTTATTCACTCTTTCCTAATAATCTCTTCATGAAGTAAAAAAATAAACACATAATCAAAGAACCAAACTTGAATGCATACTTCCTTTTCTTTGTCGACTTTAGGTTCTCCGACAACTGTATCCTAAGAAGTTCACAAAGATCATAATCAACACCATTCTCAACCATATCAAAACTAGTATAGATTGTTGTAGCTGAAACAAAATTCTCTCTATTTGTGAAATATATTTTATGTCCAATCATCATTGTTGCATACTTCATAGTAGGATTAGTAATGGTCTTCGTCATTAGGGCTCTTTTATCATATGCGGCACCTGTGAGTTCCATAACTACCTCATTCTTCATAGATTTTAACACTAGTGTTGTACCCTTATCCCAAAGCCCAATTATAGCCCTAATTTCTTCTTTTGTTATTAGGTGAGGGCGATCAGTTCAGAGAATTTTGTCATGAATTCTACTTAGGACTGGTTTCACATATTTCTCATCGTAGCTAAAATTGGGAAAATTATTCCACCTATCCAACCTTTTCTCAACCACTTTCGAGTATTCAATTTTTACCAAGAAGTCATCCCCAGTAAGCTCTTTATGCCAAATATCAATCAATTTAGAGTGATCATATTCCTCATACTTCACATGAATGTACATTCTTGTATCTTTAGTTGGCATTATTCCATGGGGAATTGATGAAAATGCACCCATGTGGTCGTCTCTGAAAGCCTTTGACAAATATTTTTTATAAGAGGGCCTCGGCCTTTCTGACACTTTCACAACAACAAGAGTTGTCATTCTACTAGTTCCAAACTCAAACAACTTGAATAAAGCAAAACACAATTGCTTCAGAAGATAAAAGTTCATTTTTATACATGACGAATCACAACTAGGGTTTCCACAGATTGAACTTCAATTATCTTCAAGAATTCTCCAAAAGCACTTCAATCTCTCCAAATTCTCAAATGATAAAAACTAACTAAAACATTTCCTTTATAAAATAATGACCTTCCCTAGTTGGCATTTAATGTGAAAAAAACCAAAAAGCTGCTAAAAACTCTTTTTCTTTTCACAGGCAAACCCTAATTCACTTCGCAAAAGATCATCTCTCCATATTTTCCACCAATTCCTTCTTTAGAACCTTTAAAAACTCAATCTTCACATTTCATCCTCCTGACAGCCTCTGACATGCCATTTATCTAGGGGGTTCTTATGATTTTCTGATAATGCTCCCCCTACGACCTTGCTAGGTCTAATTACTGAATAAATCGTCTGTACCAGATGCAGGCATAGACTCATCAATAGTCTTTGGTTATTATTTCTTCCTCCAAATTTTATTCATCTCTTCCTTAATCTCATCTTTGTCAACCTTCTTCACTGATTCACTCTTCTCTACCGAATTGGTCTCCTCATTCTTCTTGCTTTTGCAGACTCTTGAAACATGTCCCAATTTATTGCAATTATAATAGACAATATTTCTTTGATTAGATTGACTTCCATTGACTCTTGTTCTGCACTGGTTAGATTTATCTCCATACTTGTTGTAGGTATAACAATAGCCATTAAAGGATTGATTCATTTTTCTCCCATTAAACTGATTCATCATCAAGGTTTTGCATTCACTTGCCCTATGTCTAATTCTTTTGCATGCAAAACATTGACCAGTAAAAGGACCAGGGAACATTTTCATCCTACTTCTACATTTTGTTGCCTTGTGACCAAATTTATTCATGAAAAAAAAGTACCATTAAAAGAAGGTTACCTTTGTGCATTAGGCTGTCTCACTGGAGGTCTCCTAGCAGAGTTCCTTGGATTTTCTTTCTGATTTCTTTTATTCAGAGTCTTCTGTTTGTTTACGGTCTTGGAACTTTCACTGGTATCATTTCCAAGACCACCTTTTTCTTTACTTGGCTTTTGTCCTACAATCAATTCATCAAGCCTATTTGAGCTAGATTTGAAATTGATTTCATAGAGTTTCGCCTTCTCTAGATCTACTTTTAGATTCACAACTTCTTTTTCAAGCTTGGTGCACTCTTCAAAATTTCTTTGTACCAACTTATTCAGGCATTCTTCAATTCTTTTCTTCTCTTCTACTTGCACTTTCAAACTGACAATATCTTCATTAGCTTTCTTCAACTGATCAGTTACTTCCTTATGCCTATCTTTGATTTTTTTTAATTGCTCCTTTAATTTTCAGACACATTCATTAGCTTCATTAATATTTTCTTTCAAATCTCTATTTTCTCTTTCAACTTTTTCAAGATCCTCAAGTGTAGTTCGAAGATCTCCTTTATCATCCATTTGTTCCATTTTTCAAGATCTCCCTCAAGTTGTTAGGCTTTTCCCAAGGAACCTTGCTCTGATACCAATTGTTAAAGGTCCAAGATACTGAGAGGGGGGGTGAATCAGTGTCTTCTTAATTTTTTTGATTAGATACCATCCATTTATTCCAATGCAAACAATAGCAAAGATAAATAAAAGCATTAACATAACATGAAATTAGAGAAC
Organism: Sequoia sempervirens; assembly: GCA_007258455.2. Lineage (NCBI taxonomy): Eukaryota > Viridiplantae > Streptophyta > Pinopsida > Cupressales > Cupressaceae > Sequoia > Sequoia sempervirens. The sequence goes on from VDFB02359040.1 coordinate 20,170, forward strand.
ACTAGAACACCAAAAATTTTATGTGGAAAACCCAAAATAGGAAAAACCACAGTGAGTGTTAGCTCACAATATAGTATAACCGGTTATAAAATATTACAAAATGGGTGGCTCACTACCAGGACTCACTGTCTAGAAACAAAGGCTCACTGCCTACAAAATTACAATAATAGAAGATGGCTTACAACTAGAAAAATGAATTGATGGGGTACATCAAGTGAGTGCAGATTCAGTTTCGATGTAGCTTAGTAAACTAACTTAACATAGTTCATCATATTCTCTCCTTTTCTCATTTTCTCACTCACAAAATCCACACATTAAACTTCAAGGATTATCCATTATATATCTGATCTCTCCACAAGCATCAATTAGGTTGGCCTAATTAGATGCACTTCATTAAAAAAATACCATCTGTCAGCTACAAGCATTCATAAAACTTCCAAAAAGATAATTCACATATTCAACACGATTCATCAGGTTGGCATGTGGTGTATGGTGAACCAAAAGGTTGCTTGCACAATCTCCTAGAAGACCTTTCACTGTCTCCTTCCTAGAAACCTGCTACCAATGGGTTCTTGTTGAGCTTAGATGACTATCCTAGTCCTGCTCCAACTCTTCTCAAAGAGTTTTCCACTTGTGCTTTACCTTTGGAAGACCAACACCTCCTTTGAACTGGTTACTCTCTCTTGGACTTAGAAGAATCTAAGTGCCAACTTCATCATCTTGCTTGAACTGATTGCAAGGGTGCTAGAGACACTGTTTCCTTGCATTTCACATTCAATTGAATGCATCTTGGAGGGTCTTCAGTCCTCAATCTACCCGATCTCAAGATTTTGCCTTGAATAGGCTTATTTCCTTGTAGCCCTTACCAGTCACTTTTTGGCTTTTCTTGCTCAAACTTGTCAAACAACCTAGCAAATAAATCTCACTTCCAGACACCCTTTTTGGACCTTTAAATGTTTCACAGGGTGTCAGACCTCTGTCTCACCCGTACAATGGTTTCCTACAATCAAGGGTAGAAAGGGCTAATTGACCTAATTCATAGGGTTTCACTGCTTTCTCCTTCAAATCTACTCCTAATGGATTGTTTGAAGCTTCAATCCTTCTGCCATGTGAAGGTCTTGTCTTGCCCTACCTGAGACCATGCTTCTTCCGTACAGTACTTGTAACCCCTGCCTAAGTTCTTCCAATTTTCTCTATCAAACTCCTAACCGGACTGTCCTAGCTCGCCTAGGGTTTGATTTTACAAATATTTGCTCCATTCCCTATACTTCCTACTGCTAAATATTTACAAGTAATTGGCTCCCCTGTCATTTCAATCTAATTTTAGGGAGATCCCGTGGTTAGATCTTATGGGGGAGCCATGAGAAGACTGATTGCTCAAAACTACAATTACAAACCTCTAGACTCTAAACTGTGGATTCAAGATAACAAATCTACTCTAAGCAACTAGATTATAGAATGAATGGTACTCAAAACTATTCTAAGAACTCAAAAACAATGCTAAATCAGTATGTACAGTGCCTTTAAGAACTCTGTTTCTCAAGTTACACGGGTAAACACAGGAAATGCAAAAAATTCACTATTCCTTCACACCAAAACTTGCTTACAATGCAATCTAACTGCTCTCTACGAGCCACACCTCTACTTAGATGCCTTTGCCACATTTCCAGGGATGGTGATCGATCCCACATTCCTAAATTTCAGGGAATCCAATCCAACTAAGTTGCATGCAATTCCACAAATGTTGTCATGCAACTTTACAACAACATTTTGCAACTTATCACTATGTCATGATCCTAAATCTTAGGACCTCTAACACCTTGATCTCGAGCCAACAACTCCCTTAACTGTCTCTTGGCATCTTCTAACAATGACCATGTGGTTATAACACATTTAATACCCTACATTCCAACATAAGCTGTCTAGAGCTAAATAAAGCAACATTTAACAACAATGATTAACTAATGATGACTTTAGTCCTAGTGACTAACTCACCACACACAACCAAGACCTTCTAAGGTCCAAAACAAACACACTAACACCCTAACTTGGCTAAGGTCAGGTACAAGCCAAAATTGATGACAAACAAACTGGAGTTTAGCCTAGGTGCTCCTGCACCATCCTCCCCAAAACAGAAGATTTCAATCCACCCTTGGATTGAGCAAGTTGAGATCAATGCCCAACTTCTTGAACTCTGATTCCTTGATCCACACTGCATCTGCATCAGATTGATCATGCCTCTTAATCAGATGTTCTTTGTATTCTTTGGTTCTAGTCCTCTTATAGACCCTGGTATCCAATATCTTGTCAGCTTGTTTGACTGCAGTGGAGGGCAGTTTGAGTTCTTCCACATCTTGGATGACTTCATGAAGGGTCTGATCCATGTTTGGTGGTGGTCCTCTGTAATGAACTAGATCTACAATATTAAAAACAGGGGACAGTCCACTGTCATTTGGTAATTGCACCTTAAATGCATTGTTTCCATATTTCTCCAAGATAGGACAGGGACCTATCCTCTTCATTTGCAACTTATGAGGAACTCCTTTCTGCAGTCTAGACTTGTTCAAATGCACCATTACTAAGTCTCCAACATTGAATTGAACTTCTTTCCTATGCTCATCCACCTTGGTCTTATGTTTCATGGTGTTTTCTGCCAATGTTTTTCTGACTGTCTCATGAATCTCCTGCATTGCATAAGCAAAATCATCAGCATATCCACTTCCCTTGACTCCATCCTTCAACTCTCTCAGCTCATAGACACCTCTAGGATGTAGTCCATAGACAATTTCAAAGGGACTCTTCCCTGTTGATCTGTTGACAGTATCATTATAGGCATATTCAGCTTGCCCAATCAATTGATCCCATTGTTGACCATACTCCTTGGTTAAGCATCTTAAGAGATTTCCAAGTGTCCTATTTACAACTTCGGTCTGACCATTAGTTTGGGGATGGTATGCAGATCCAAAGGATAAATTAGTGCCCATTCTTTGCCAAAGAGTCTTCCAAAAATGACTCATAAACTTAGTGTCTCTATCTGATACAATGCTGATTGGTAATCCATGAATCCTTACTATCTCTTTGAAGAAAAGAGAGGCTATTTGACTGGCATCATTGGTTGTTTTGCATGGCACAAAATGAGCCATTTTGCTAAATCTGTCTACAACCACATAAACACTGTCCATACCTTGTCTTGTCTTGGGTAACCCAACTACAAAGTCCATACTCAAGCATTCCCATGGCCTAGTAGGGATAGGCAGTGGTTGGTATAGGCCTGCATTTGAAGAAGTACCCTTGGCCTTTTGACACACCACACAACTCTCCACATACCTCCTGATATCTAGGTTCATCCTTGGCCAATAGTAAAACCTTTGGACAAGTTCTTGAGTTTTGGTGATCCCAAAGTGACCACTCAATGCACCATTATGCTTTTCTTGTATCAAGTTTTCCCTAATAGAACCTCTAGGAACACATAGTTGATTCCCTTTAAACAAAAGATCACTTTGCAAAGTATATTCAGCATATTTACTATGAAAGTGATTCTTGTATTCAACACATACCTTATAAATATCTGCAAAATCTTCATCATCTGCATATAGATCCTTGAAATGATCTATCCCCATGCTCTTCAACTGAATCTCTTGAATGGTGAGGACTCTTCTGCTCAAGGCATCTACCACTTTGTTGAGAGATCCTTTCTTGTGCTTGATATTGAAGGTGTAAGCTTGCAAGTACTCCACCCATTTCATGTGTCTGTGACTCAACTTCTCTTGTGAATTCAGGAAACTGAGTGCTTGGTTGTCTGAATACACTATGAATTCCTTGGGAAGCAAGTGGTGCCTCCACTTCCTTAGAGCTTGGACCAATGCATACATCTCAAGGTCATAAGAAGAATACTTCTTCTTGGCTTCACTTAACTTCTCTGAATGAAAAGCCACCGGTCTGCCCTCTTGACTGAGAACAGCTCCAATAGCCACATTGCTTGCATCACACTTAATGGTGAATAGCTTCTCAAAGCTTGGTAACACCAAAACAGGTTGGGTAGCTATCTTTTCCTTCAGCAACTCAAAAATTTGGTTAGCTTGCTCATTCCATACAAACTTAGTCTTCATTCCTCCTTTTATGGTATCCAACATAGGAGCACAAATAGCACTAAACTATCTTATAAACTTCTTATAGTATTGAGCAAGACCATGGAAGCTTCTTACCTCTGTTGCTGTCTTTGGAGTAGGCCAATTGAGGATGGCTTCCACTTTGCTGCTATCCATCTTCAAGTTGCCATGTGATAGCACAAATCCAAGGTACACCAGCTCTATTTTGATGAATTCACACTTTTCCAAATTGATCTTCAACTTCTCCTCCTGCAACTTCTTGAAAATCAACTCTATCTGTTGGAGGTGCTCTTCTCTTGTTTTGCTATAAATTAGTATATCATCAAGATACACCACTAGAAATTTGCCAATGTAGTCTTTGAGGATTTCATTCATGAGTCTCATGAATGTGGAGGGGGCATTAGACAATCCAAATGGCATAACTAGCCACTCATAGAGACCCTCATTAGTTTTGAAAGCTGTTTTCCACTCATCTCCCTCATGTATCCTAATTTGGTGATAACCACTCTTTAAATCTATCTTGGTATAGTACCTAGCTTCACCTAGACAATCCATGAGATCTTCAATCCTAGGGATAGGGAACCTATACCTGATGGTTATCTTATTTATGGCCCTGGAATCAGTGCAAAGCCTCCATTCTTCTCCCTTTTTAGGTGCTAAGATAGTGGGTACTACACATGGGCTAATGCTCTTTCTAATAAGACCTTGGTTTAGGAGTTCTTGAATTTGCCTAGCTATTTCCTCATTTTGTTGAGGAGTCATCTTATAGGCTACTTTGTTTGGTAGGGTAGCCCCTGGTATCAAGTCTATCCTATGACTTATGGCTCTCTTAGGGGGTAATGTTGCTGGTTGACCACTACTTACAATGCCTTCATAGGTCTGCAACAATTTCTGTATCTCCTTAGGTAACTCTAGTTTTTCAGCTTTTTTCTCATTGCTTACCTCTCTTGGCTTTATCATCACTGCATAACCAACTCCTTCTCCTTCTTCCAAGGCTTCTAGGAACTCTTTTTCACCAACCATGAGTAGTTTAGGACCTGCTATCTGCACCTCTGTATCTTCTAGCAAAGACTAAATTTTGAAGGTTACCTTATCTTTCTTGAAAGTATAGGAGTTCTTTGCTCCATCATGCATAGCTTAGTGATCAAATTTCCATGGTCTACCTAGGAGCAAGTGACATGCATCCATAGGTAACACATCACACAAAAATTTGTCCTTGTACCTACCAATTGAGAACTCCACCCATGCTTGTTCATTCACCAAGACATGTTGACCTTTATTGAGCCATGTGACCTTGTAAGGATTGTTGTGGGGTATCCTTGCCAACTTCAGCTTGTTGACTGTCTCCTCTGACACAATGTTGTCAGTAGACCCTGAGTCAATGATAACTCTACACACTTTCCCCATCATCTTGCACTTTATCCTAAATAGGGACCTCCTTTGGCTTGGTTCTTCTTTCACCGGCTCCTTGATCAAAGTTCTCCTCATCATGAGGTTCTCACCTTCCTCTGAATTCAATGGTACCTCAGGATGTTTATCTGTTGCAGCTGTCTCATCATGAATCAGGTTGGTTCTCTTGTCACCTCCATGAGAAGTACTACCTTTCTCTGGACATCTATAGGTCGGGTGTCCCAATTGATTGCAGTGGTAACATTTCATGTTGGTGAAGTAGTTACCTCTTCCTTGTCCACCACTTCTTCCTCTGGAGCTGGAGCCTCTTCCTCTACCACCTCTACTAGAACTTCCTTCTTGTTGCTCAGAGTATCTAACTTCCCCTTGGGCCCTTGGTTCTGAACTCCTTCCACCACAACCTCCTCTTTTTCCTCTGTTGTCTTTCCCTTTACCTCTACTTTTGGGGTTTTGCTCTTGCTTCTTTTTGCCTTTCTCCTCTATCTTTAAGGCCATTTGATAGGCCATTTGATAGCATTGGCGGACTGTTTTGAAGTTCACTAGGCTCATGTCTTCTTGGATAGACCACTTAAGCCCATTCAAGTACCTTGCTAGCTTGATGCTTTCATCTTCAACCACCTTTGATCTGAGGCACAATTTTTGAAACTCCTCAAGATATGTTTAAAATCCATATCTTTTGCCTCAGATTGTGTCTTCTCCTATGCAATCAACTTCATAATCATCGTAGATAAGTCTTCCTTATCTTATTACCATTCCTCTCCATGAAACTATGGGACCTTGCCTCTTCAAATTCTTATACAAATTTCCCACCATGTGGAGAGCCTCCTCTCAACCTTGACTTGGCCACCTTTACCTTTTGGGCCTCTGTTATACCATCACATTCAAAGTGATTTTCTATGCTTTCAATCTAGTCTACAACTGAATTAGGGTCCATTTGTCCACTGAATAGTGGCACTCCTTCCAAAGCTTTGCCACTTAAGGCCTGCAATGCCTTCAAGAAGGGTTCTTCAGCAAGAACAGGGTTAGGCTTTGGAGCTTCCTCCTCCAAGTCCTCTTCTTTTTCCTTTACTTCCTGCTCTTCCTTCTGCTCTATCTTATCCTTCACTTTGTCTGCTATTTCATGGACCTCATCCAAGAGCTTCTCCATTCGAGATAACCTTTCTCTTAGCAACTGTTTATCTTCCTCTTGCTCTTCTACCTTTTTAGCTAACTCAGCATTAGTCACCATGGTTCTTTCCTCTGGTGTGTTCTCTCCTACTAACTCAGTGGGCTGCAACATCAATCACAGGCCTTGATCAAACAAAGGCTCTGATACCAATATGGTGTATGGTGAACCAAAAGGTTGCTTGCACAATCTCCTAGAAGACCTTTCACTGTCTCCTTCCTAGAACCTGCTACCAATGGGTTCTTGTTGAGCTTAGATGACTATCCTAGTCCTGCTCCAACTCTTCTCAAAGAGTTTTCCACTTGTGCTTTACCTTTGGAAGACCAACACCTCCTTTGAAACTGGTTACTCTCTCTTGGACTTAGAAGAATCTAAGTGCCAACTTCATCATCTTGCTTGAACTGATTGCAAGGGTGCTAGAGACACTGTTTCCTTGCATTTCACATTCAATTGAATGCATCTTGGAGGGTCTTCAGTCCTCAATCTACCCGATCTCAAGATTTTGCCTTGAAGAGGCCTATTTCCTTGTAGCCCTTACCAGTCACTTTTTGGCTTTTCTTGCTCAAAATTGTCAAACAACCTAGCAAATAAATCTCACTTCCAGACACCCTTTTTGGACCTTTAAATGTTTCATAGGGTGTCAGACCTCTGTCTCATCCGTACAAAGGATTCCTACAATCAAGGGTAGAAAGGGCTAATTGACCTAATTCATAGGGTTTCACTACTTTCTCCTTCAAATCTACTTCTAATGGATTGTTTGAAGCTTCAATCCTTCTGTCATGTGAAGGTCTTGTCTTTCCCTTCCTGAGACCATGCTTCTTCCGTACAGTACTTGTAACCCCTGCCTAAGTTCTTCCAATTTTCCCTATCAAACTCCTAACCAGACTGTCCTAGCTCGCCTAGGGTTTGATTTTACAAATCTTTGCTCCATTCCCTATACTTCCTACTGCTAAATATTTACAAGTAATTGGCTCCCCTGTCATTTCAATCTAATTTCAGGGAGATCCTGTGGTTAGATCTTATGGGGGAGCCATGAGAAGACTGACTGCTCAAAACTACAATTACAAACCTCTAGACTCTAAACTGTGGATTCAAGACAACAAATCTACTTTAAGCTACTAGATTATAGAATGGATGGTACTCAAAACTATTCTAAGAACACAAAAACAATGCTAAATCAGTATGCAAAGTGCCTTTAATAACTCTTTTTCTCAAGATACACGGGTAAACACAAGAAATGCAGAAAATTCACTATTCCTTCACACCAAAACTTGCTTACAATGCAATCTAACTGCTCTCTACGAGCCACACCTCTACTTAGATGCCTTTTCCACATTTCAAGGGATATTGATCGATCCCATGCTCCTAAATTTCAGGGAATCCAATCCAACTAAGTTGCATGCAATTCCACAAATGTTGTCATGCAACTTTACAACAACATTTTGCAACTTATCACTATGTCATGATCCTAAATCTTAGGACCTCTAACACCTTGATCTCGAGCCAACAACTCCCTTAACTATCCCTTGGCATCTTCTAACAATGACCATGTGGTTATAACACATTTAATACCCTACATTCCAACATAAGCTGTCTAGAGCTAAATAAAGCAACATTTAACAACAATGATTAACTAATGATGACTTTAGTCCTAGTGACTAACTCACCACACACAACCAAGACCTTCTAAGGTCCAAAGCAAACACACTATACCCTGATTTGGCTAAGATCAGGTACAAGCCAAAATTGATGACAAACAAAATGGAGGTTAGCCTAGGTGCTCTGTACTAGCATGGACTTAAAATAGGTCGCACATATATTCACATAACAAACTTATTTCATCTTTACACAATTTCACAAGAGGTCGGCCAGGAATATACTTCAGTGCAAAAGATCAATAAAATTTTTGTAAAAGCATCAGCTATGTGAAATCTTGAATGTACGTGCTCCCAACTTCTGTAAACCATTTCCCAAAACTGTAAGTAACATTATTCACCGACAAATAGATGCAAACCAAAATTCTGGAGGATATAAGCAAAATACTAGTTCAGATACTAGACTAGAATACTGGAATAACTTCAGACTTGATCTTGCAGTTGCAACTCATATATCATGGTGACATCAATGACAACACAAAGTAACAAAATGAGATGTTCTTAATTTTTCCAACAATATGTTGTATCTTGGGAGGATTTCATCCTCTATTTTGTTTTCTCATTTTTGTAATGTAATATGTGTTTATTTCAATAAAATAATACTCATATTTTCTTGTGATAAATCTATGTTTTATGTGTTGTCTGATTTTCCTCTGCATCATGAATAGATAACTATTTGTAGATACCATACTCATGGATAATTCCTATGACTCAAATAAAATATTATATCACGAAATAGACTCCAAAATTACCATAAACTACTATGAGAGCACAATGGAAATTCACATTTGATTTCTCGATCACAACCAAATGGACAAGATGCTTCCCAATGAGTAGGATTATTATTATAGACTCCAAGGACATGAATGATGAAGGATAATATTCCCAATATATGCTACTTACCCTCTTACCATAAGGATAGCTAAATAGAATCATTTATTGTATGTACTTACACACAACAAAAAACTAGGAAAATAAAGCTAACACATTTTCCAATAATACCATAATTGAAAAATTTCTATCAAAATACATGTTCATTTTAATCTTAAATATAAATGTTGTCTAAGTTCATTTTTCCAACTTAGTAATAATGAGAAAAATGATATATAACATGTATGTTCAACACCAATGTTGATAAATGGTTTGGTACTTATAGGTCCACCCCATCATGCTAGTAGATAGTTGTATTAGGCACAAACATACCCATGCTAGACAAGAAATCATTACTTGCATACATGCAAAATATTATGGACAAAAAATGATATTAACACATGCAATCAATGTCTCAATCAAACAAAAAACACATGGTTAGAGATGGGTATGATGTCAAATAATAGAACAAAGGTATGACTTAAAGAATCAAGCATGAATTCCCATCATAATTCAAGAGGAGTAGCAAAGTGGCATCTACCACTCTATTGAGTTTGGCATGTAATTGGCATATCATACCAATCCTATGCGAACACTCTATGTATATCTCTGACTTATATCTTGGTTCATTTTATTTACCCCATGACTTTCTTTATTATCACTTTAAAAAATAACTCTTTCCCATTGTAGCCACACAATCACTTCCAAATGTAGGAAAATATTGAGAGCCACTTCCCTAGATTATACCTAGGTGAGAGAATGAAAATGGGAAACACTAAGTGAGTCAAAAGTGGTCACATTTTTTCAAAATTAGCTAAACTTGAACTCAAATGATTAATTTGAGATGCATGCACTCAAAATTTAAAAAAATGATAAGAACAAGTATGGTAGTACTTCAATTCTAGTTTCTAAAATACATTTATTTTTAAATGTTTAAGATTAAGAGGGTCAAATGTTGTGTGTACAGAAAAGGAATGCTATTTTTCTTAGTAAAATATAACATAGTGTTTAGTATGCACCCCACTATTTTTTTGTTGCATTTACTTTTTTTGAAAAATTGATTGATAGAAATATAGCTAAAAGTGAGTATTAGAAGTTGTTTATTCTTTTATATTTTTAATTATCATTTTTATAATTTTTCAAAGTGGATGCATTGTGAAAATTATTTCAGTGAGAATGCATGTCACATAACTTACATAAATTTAATAAAAATATATATCTTTTAATGTGTAAATAATGAATCATAGAAAAATCCCATATTTTTCTTTTTTGAATTTTAATAGTTGGATCAAAAGTTATAAAAAAATTAATACATATTTATATGAGAAATAAAAAAACAATAGTAAAAGTAAATAAAAATGAATATGTTAATGTATTTCAAATAGAAAAATTATTATTAGAAAGATAAGAAGATGTGTGATAATTTGGTGGTAAGTTTATCAATTATTATTATAAAATGAGTAAATCTAATAATGTTGGCATTAAAAAAAGCTATTGAAGCTTGAAAACACATCAAATGGGGGTAAATTAGAAGCTCAGCCCTTATGCTCATCAAACCTATTCCAAATCAAAAAGGGTACAAAACTTTTTTGAGTAAAAAATTCAAGCACATTATATAACACAAGTGTGTTACATAATGTGCTCATGAACCTTTTTTTTTTTTTTTTTTTTAAAAAATTTACAATTGTGTTTTATGTTCTATAAAATATAATCATATTTTGTGGATCATAAAATTCAATCACATTTTGTGGATCATAAAATTCCAACACATTTTATGTTCCACAAGGCATGATCATATTTTATAGAGTGGGAATTGGGGTCCAAATTAGATTTTTCCATTACATATTGTAAAATTAGCAATAAATGATCATGTTATGGCTTGATAAAATACCAAGCCATATCATGATCATATTTTATAGAGCATAAAACATGATCATGATATGGCTTGGTATTTTATCAAGCCATAACATGATCATTTATTGCTAAATTTTTAATAACACAATTATGTAATGGAAAAATCACTAATTTGAACCTTTTGTCCCCTAATTATCACTTTCCCACTATCCCTCTAATCCTATGTCCATCACACTAAAACACTATCTAAGCATGGAATGAAAATCAATGTACAAAAGTGGGATTAAAAATTGAACATTCTCCCAAATGATTATAAATGAAAAAAAAATAAGAAGACTTATTTTCTCTCATTAGAATTCATCCAAAATCATTCAAAAAAAAATTTAATACCCCATAAAAAACAAGAAATTCTCAAATCCTCCATTGTTGAATGCTTGAAATTCTATTTTTTAATTTTTTTTTATAAAAACTAAAAATACCCTTTTGATTTGTACATGCTCAACATCATTCTTTTAGAATAGATTTCACTTAAATCTAAATTTCATAATTTTTTTGCATAATATTGACATAAAATTGAGGTTTTTAAATAATCAATTTACATGATAATATATAATGAATTTAAAATTTAAATGAAGCCACATGCTACAACCTACATGGGCATGATAACCATGAAAAGAAAGAACTCAAAAACTATGAGGAAGGATATAAACTACCTTCAATTTGGAGCACACCAAATTGCCAATTACATACAACGAATTGATTTTTGAGAACTTTCATAAACAATCCAAGCACACATTCAATGCCTTCAATTTCTAATCCAATCCACATCCAAATACACCTTCAATAAATAAATTTCATCTAATTTTCAAATTGAGAGAGAGAGGGTCTAAGAGAGAAACTTTCAAAATATAGGAATAATAAAAATATAAATTTCTTATTTCTTTTGACTCCATTTTTCATGTTTCTATTTTCTTTTCACTTTCTTTTTATTTTACTATTTTACCTTTTTATTTCCATTTTCTGAATTAGCACTAATATAATTTAGCTTAATGCTCCAACCATTTCCTATGAAATAAATAAATAATTAAAATTAAATTTAAAAAAAAAATTAACTCGGTAATTTATTTGCATAATTTTTAGTGCAACTAAATAATAATACTCTATTGTTTTTCTAATTTCTTAATCCCCATAATACATAAAACATAATTAACATGCAATGATTCAACCATTGAAATAAAAATCAAATACAATGAAGGAATAATCAAACAAAATGACAACAAATACATTTATGATTTAACCATAACACAAATAAAATCTAGGATCAATAGTGATCTAGATCTAGATTAAATTGAATCTCATAAGCCACATCTTGCACTCAATTGGAGTACAATATGGGTTATAAAATAAAATATTCCTAATTATGTGACATATTTTCTACAACTATTGTTGGATAAATAACATATACCTACATACTTAGTTGGAAAAATAACTTATACCTACACACTCAAGTCATACATAAAGCATACCCACACAATACATATTGCTAGAAATACATGGTGAAACTACCACAACATTAAATTTCACAATATGCAATAAAATATAAAATATATATGTTCATCTAATATTACCAACAAAGATTATGTATGTGAATGCACATTCAACAAAAGAAAGAAGAACAATAAACATAAGTGACATAGTATTTCTGTGGAATAACCCTTACGGGAAAAAATCCACACCCAAAGAGATCCACTGCTTGTATTAATCCTTCAAATGAATATACATCAATAAGTCATATCTCTCTAATAGTATTTCAGCATCACTTCATGATTTATTCAACCTACAAAGTAGCCATACATACTACTAACTCAAGGCAACAATTTATAGAAGAGTTAGAGGTGAGAATACCAATATGGTATCTCAAAAAAAATGGTAAAACCGCATGCAAAAACCATACCTCCCCTTAGTGGAAAATAATAAACTTAGTAAAAATTATAATAAATCATCATGTGGCCTTCACATGAGCACCCAACCCATAGCCAATAGGAAATCCATAACTCCCAATGGTTAACATGTAAAACATGGCAACCCAATATGAAAGAACATGCAACCAACATGCAACAACATGCAAGGACTCTTTACCTCTCGTTTGGATGCCCAAGTAGAGGAATTTAAACTTTGTAACCACCACCAATGAATAGTATGAATGATGTAAATGTGAATAATAAATATCAACAATGCAAAACTCACACTTTCACAATCACACAATGAAGTTGAAAATCTTGATTTATAATATAGAATTTAGATAACATGCAAATTCATCATAGCTAAGATCTTGATTTGCTCCATTGTTGGTTGTGTTTCAAAGTAACAAACTATGAAAGAACAATAGTGATATGATGCAATGATAAAGATAAATGCTCAAAGATAAATGATACCTATGCTTGATAAATGACAATGATAATTTCTTGACAATTGATGCTTGAATTCTTAAATTCTTGATAATGCTTGAATTCTTGAATGCTTGAATACTTGATAATGATAAGAGTACTAGAGATATTTTTGATAATAAAATTTCTAGGAAAATTTTTGACAATAAAAGTGTTGGGGGATATGAATGAAATGAAAGCTTCTTATTTATATGCTTCACTTGATATTTGTTCAATGGTGGAGATTGATTTGCAAGATCAATGGATAAGAAAATTCAAGATAGGGTAAAACCCAAATTTTGAATTTTGAAGGAGGGAACTAAATCAAATGATGGCTTGGAGAAATTAATAAATATTAATTAATTTATTTTAGAAAAAAATATTTAATTTAAATAAATTATTTTTAATTTATTTAAAAAAGGGTTGTTAACTAATTAAATAATTTTTTAAAATTATTTATTTATAGAGGATCAAAGATAAATTGAATTTTAATTTTAATTAATATTAGAGGGAAAATGATAAGAGATGAATTGAATAAATTATTAAGAAATTATTTAATTAGTTTATAGATATTATAAAAATATTAAGATAATTAAATAATTAAAAATTATTTAATTAAAAATGTGTAGACACCTAAAATTGTCATCACACATTCATAATTAGCTAATTTTCATCAATTTCCTCATTATCTCCTGATTCCTCAATTTAATTAAAAATTTCCAATTATTTAATTAAATTCATTATTTTCTTCTATTAATTGAATAATTGATATTATTTGATTAGTTCATCAAAATTCATTAAATTTTCCACTTTTCAAATTAATTAAATAATTTTAATTTCTACCTTCCCACTTTGATTAAATAATTTTTAATTATTTAATTAAATATTATTTTTTCCACTTGCACATGATTAACTTTTTTTGAATTATTTAATTAAATATTAATTTCCCTTCACCATGATTAAATAATTATTTAATTATTTAATTAAATCATAATTTTTCTCTCACCTCATAATTAAATAATTTTTTAATTATTTAATTACTAATTTTTCTCTAACTTACACAAAGCATATTCCATTTTCAAAAAGGGAATATATTTTTTTTCAAAATATCTTCCCTCTAAAATATTCTAAACTAATTTCCTTAAAATAAGGAGATATTTTGAGTTAACTAAAGCTCTCATTAATTCTCCACCCTTGATCCTCTTGATCTAATCTAAACTGTTGATCTTTATTTTCAATCTCCACTATTGATCAAACATCCTAGAAATTTATAAAAGAAGCCATCCTCTTCACAAAGATCATTCACAATTCTCATAAGGAATTGATGACCTTATTTAGAGCACTTTTGAGCATTTAAGCGTCATAATTGTGAGTCAAGAGCATCAATCAAAGCTTTTGCAACATGGTTTATGCACAATTTGAATAACCCATATCCTAAATTAGCATAATTCCACAATGGGATTATAGGTTTGCATTTTTTGTATCTTTTGAATTGAATTGTTAATCTGGTTTTGTTATCTTTCAAGCATTGCATTCTAATTTCATTGTGTATGGGTATAATTGATCTTTATTTCATGGATTTTTAGTGTTTGTTAACTCTACTTTCTTTGATTATACTTTCTAACCATTACCCATTATTCCCTTATGACATTTTGGCACGCCTAATGGGACCCACATCCCTAAATTGACATTTTCTTGTATTTTTTGATGACCTACAAGTTAGTAATGCTTATGTAGTATATAGATGCTTTTTTTTTCTATGCAACGACATGTTTTTCATAAATTGATGTTATTGATCTATTACAACAACACTTTTACTATATCTCTACATGTTTGTTCTTACACTTTTATGTTTTTGTCATTGTAGGTTATAAGGATGGGCTTGTGATTTACATGATTCTTCTATAGCATTTTGGAACTTCTATATATTACAATGATGCCTTTTAGTAAATCAATGCTTCTAATTTAATTGTAGTGACACTTTTATTCTTTCTAGAAGTATATCTATTTTTGTACTTTCAGATTTTCCTAACCTTAACTTGTGCCTAATCTTTTGACTTTTATACTAACATATCTTATGTAGCTTGTGGTAAAAATTGGGAGAAGAAAAGAAACAGACTACTAAAAAGTCTTCTTGTAGGATATTTTTCATACAAATCTCACATTTCAATTCAGGCTTTAAAATTAAACAATACAACTTCCACATTTCAATTTTGGGATTTGCAATTGAACAATACAACTTTCACATTTCAATTTGGGCTTTAAAATTAAATAATACAACTTTCACATTTCAATTTTGGCTTTTAAAATTTAACAATACAACTTTCACATTTCAATTTGGGCTTTAAAATTGAATAATACAAATTGCACATTTTAATTTGGGATTTTAAAATTGAACAATACAAATTGCACATTTCAATTTGGGCTCTAAAATTGAACAATAAAAACTTCACATTTGAATTTGGTTATTAAAAAGAACTTGTTTGTCACGTCTAGTAGGCCAGTGGCGTTTATGCTCTCTCCTTATGTTATGTGTGATCTTGGAGATAAAAGGACCATTAGCTTGCAATCTATTTGTTTCTCTGAGGAGTGATTGTTTGCATGTGGTCTTCCCTCATGATTTTTAAGAATGATCTTGAGAATAAAAAATATCATTTTCTATTTAATTTAAGTAGGAGGCCTGCTTGGGGATTTCATCACCTTAAGGTTGACCTCAACCACATTTTTGGGTGAGGTATATAAAGGGAAGAGGATGAAAGTTGTACCCCAAGGTGTGGCCAATGTTCTATTAGCTAAGCCTTAAGACCCTCAGTCCACCGAGACTTGTATAGGTGAGGAGGAGAGGGGGAACCCCCTCGACTCAAGCACCCTTGGACTAGTTCACTGTTCACTAATCCCCCACTATGAAAGTTACTTATTTGTATCCTTTAAGACCATCAACTATTAGCTTGGGATAATGTAATGGATAATATCATGTGTGAAGTAACTCATAATGTATTTCCCCTTGATGAGGTGATTGATATTCCTTGATTAAGACCTTGTCCTTTCAAGGTGAGAGGTATGAAGGTGGTACATGAACTCCTCCATATACTCTAGTCACTCACTCATTGTGGAGGCATTTGTTTCAATAGATGGGATTATCTTAAGTTGACACACCTGTTTTACTACTAGCTAGGTTATGTATTTTTGGTGTGTATTCATTGTTCAATACTGGTGACACCAAATAACATGCTCTTATTGAATAAGGCTCGCAAATTTATCCTCAAAAACCTTGGAGTTAGTCTTTCTTTTTTTTCTCTACAATATTTATCTCTTGTTAGATCAAACAAACCAAAATTAGTTTTCAAAAAATTAGAAAATTTCAAAACCTTAGATAGATTTAGGTTTAACTTACAAAATCATGTCTCTATGTCATAGTGATGCTTTTTGATTTATAACAATGATGCTTCTATAATTTAGCACTGTTATTGATTGCATCTTTATGCATTTGATTTTACATATCAACGCTTCTATGAAACTCGATGCTTTTTTTCCAAAACTAATCTCTTTCAAAAAAATCCTAAAATATGCATAGTGATGCATTTGAATGTCATATAGTAGCACTTTTGCAAATAATTGATGCTTTTGCAAAATCTAGTCACTTTTTCTAGGGGTAGTTTCACACTTTTGACTAGTTAAATTGACACTTGTAAAAGTGACATGTTTGATTGTCAATCAAAATTCACCAAAATCCTTAAAATCTCAAATTTCAAAATTGAACCAACAACCATTATAGGAACGAGACCTATATTAAACAAACTTGTAGTCATAACCAACAACATAAATGTTTTATCCCCATCCCATCCCATTTGTTCACATTGGAATTTTTAGAATCACATCCTAGTATTGTTGAACCAAACATCAACCTCAACAAACCAACAAACAACTCATCAAAACAACAACCAACATTTGACATTTGTCTTTGGTTTAGATCTCATATCCTATCTTCTAGTTTAGCTCCTTACTTGAAGAATATTCCTTTTCAAGTTCCTAGTTAAATTAGTGTCAATCTTTATGAGCTAGCTTGCTTAGTATTCATTGTCTACTACTATGTTTATAAAACTCATTATCATCTTCCTTTCCTTGGACTCATTAGTCTAGTACAAGAAAATATTATCATCAAAACCTATCAAAGCAAGATACAGTCAAAAATTTATCTCTTAAAGGTTTCATATCTTCCATCCATCCAATCAACATGAAAAATTTGGTCTAAGTCTACCTAGGTGTTCTTTTACAAGTCATCTTAAAACAAAAAAAACATCCAATAAAATCATCCTTATCCAATCTTACACCCCATATGTCATAGGGGAATTACAAGTTTCATTCCTATAACAAGTTTCCAACATAAATGAATTATGGAGTCTAAACCTAGTAGTTCAGCTGGAATGACACCCATGACCACTTACAAATTGACCACCAAAATGCATAACGAATCATTTAATCATAAAGAGTATAAAATCCCCCAAAAGAAACAACAAGAACATAGAGTCACTATAGAATAAATCACCAATGAAAATGAAGGTTTCATTGAATATTTATACTCTTGGATAACTCTTAGAGATGAAACAAGACCCATCTCTTGGTAGAGAACTTGATGCTATGCTATGTGTTGATCCTAATCTATACTTATTCAAACTTGCACAAGGAGGTGCTAAACTACTCACCAATTATTACATTAATACACTTAGGTAACAAGCCATGACAAATGACATAACATCTAGTGTACCTTTACAAGAGAAAATGCCTATGGTCCATACCATCACTGCATAAATACCACCACCTTCCATACAAAACACACCAAGTCAACCTATGATCCCTCTAATTGACATGAATTCATTACACTTTTATAAACAATACTTAAATACATTATACCATGGCCAACTCATAGGTAATCAAACAAACCCAAGTCTCCCTAACAAAAACATCCTACCATTCTCAAACAAAAAGGAAAATGTACTATAACGCCCCCCCACGAAACCCTAGAGGACAACACATTAACACCTAAAATGAAATAATTTTTTTTTTAAAGTGCAATAATCACACAATAATGAATGAAACATTAACTCAATTCCTAACCTAAGTCCTCTAAGGTCTGTGACTATGCTATATAATTTCCCATTAACTAAATTAACAAGAAACTATAAAACATTGCATTTAATTAAAATCCATCTACAATATGAAATTACATTTAACCATCTCATTTAATTGAGCAATCAATATGATATTACCATAACATGTTTTAAATAGAGATCAATTGAATCAATCCATTTAATTACATATCCAATAACATCTTTTACATAATCCATTACATAAGAGAGTTCAACATCAGTTTACATTATTACATTGATACATCTGAACAACAATGTCACCTCATATACATGTGAGGAGAGTACATCCAAAATATGATACATGATACATCAGATTATGATACAATACATGGAAGATAATCCACATGGACTGGTACAAATGCAGAAGTCTTCAATCTAGAAGAAGTCACCACAATCATGAACAAGGAGAGCAAACCCAATGGAGTACAATGCACTTTCCACCTGAATATGTGGAATCCAAAGGTCCACCCCCCATGCTAGGAGATAGCAAAGGGTCCCACTATCACAATCAGGTAAAAGACAATAAACAATACAAGGCTATCATAACATCAATGAACAAGTACAATAAAACATCAAACGACAATATCATCAATTCTAGAGGCACACAACATCAAGGGAAACAAGAGTAATGGGAATACTAGGTTTTCGTTGGAGTGTCATCACATAGTTTGTCATGGGTTACCTAGGAAAATCTTCCTAGGCCCCTGCCCCCATCCTGGGTTACCCTAGTAGCCTCTATCGATCTTTGGCCCCTCATGCAAACCTATGTGGAATCAACATACCTCTCATGGGGACGAGGTAGTTGATCTTGCCATTCTAGGCCTTCTCAACTCATCTCAAGCCTATATGATCACTTGAGCCATGAGTGAGGCATACACTTATCTTAATTAGTGTGATTACTACCCAACCCCCTAGTTCATTTTACGTTATCACTTAATTACAAAACTCCCACATGGGTTACCTAGTTGCCACTTTGTGTGTCGGCCCCCATTAAGAGACACTCCCCTACTAGCAACTAGGAGACCCCAATAAAATCAAAGAGAAAATCCACTTGCACAATTACAAGAATTCATTTAGAATACAACATGGCGAGGCATAACACTTCTCGCTCACAAGTTTCCAATGGTTCCAACCACAAGATGAATATACTGTGCAAGGCTAATGACCATCACATGTTCACTTAATACAAAACAATCATCTCAAAGGATAACAAGAAATCCATCAGAAAGACAATTTCCCTAGCCTTTGGAAGACTCCTAAGTTTCATTTCATAGGATAACATAACGTTGAACAAAACCCGCATTTCATTTCCAACAACACCCATTCACATTGCTTTACATGAACAATTCAAAACAACAATACAAAAGTAGATTCTAGAGTGGGTTTACGAGATATTCATTTCATGATTTCTAATAAATCATCAACATCAAAGGTGATTTCTTTCAATATACACTAAATTTCATTTATCTCACTATAATTATATCAATCTTTTCCACAATAGAATATTTTATGTTTCATATATTTTCTAGCCATAATTACATAGTAATAGGGACAACAATATTTTCTTGATGTATTCAAAATACACTTACATATATGTACTCTATACATACATACATACATTCATATATATATATATATATATATGTGTGTGTGTGTGTGTGTGTATATGTATATATATGTATATATATATGTATATATAGTATATATATATACATATATATATATATATATATATATATATATATATATATATATATACATATATACATATATACATATACATATATATATGTATGTATGTATGTACGTATGTATAGAGTCTTTATATATATATATCTATATGTATATATGTATTTTATGGTATTTCATTAAATAAACTTTGTTTTAAAAAGACAAAATACTGAAACTAACATATACATAAATAAATATACTTAAATATAAATAGATATATATATACATACATATATTTATATATTCAAACCCATCTATTAATCACATTCAAATTTTGTGAGTTTTCTCTATGCAAATATATCAGTTACAGAATTAAGGCAATGACCCCCAACCAAACATAGAGTCTATACATACATATATATATATTAATATGAATCAATACTTAAACATGCGTATGGCGTTGGGAGTAATAATCAAAATTTTGTATTGGGGTTGGTACTAAAGATATTCGAACTATAGTTTCAACATATTTCAATTACTAGAGATAACATGCTAGAACATAGGCATACTCACTGTTCACACAGAGATCAACTACCAATTAGAATAGATGTTAACAAGAAGATGAATTCGCATGATAGTATGCTATAGAGGATGACTTAAATTCCAAACTAATCAACATATGTGAATCAACTCTATTGAACTAGAGAGATCATAGCTCACACAACAATGCATACCCAACTAATCAAACTCATTATCAGTGAAATAAGACAAGGTTGTGGCATGTTACTTCAAGGGCGAACTTATCCTTCAAATAAAACAAATATTTAAGGGACAAGAAAATAAAGCATATCGGCCAAGTCTAAAACTAGTTGTTTGATTCTTTGGAGTGATGGTTCAAGCCATGAGAAAGAAGTGTGTAATCTAAGAAATTACATGGTGTTGACTATGAATAGCAAGGTATTTGATAATAACACAAAA
Source organism: Sequoia sempervirens (assembly GCA_007258455.2). Classification (NCBI taxonomy): domain Eukaryota; kingdom Viridiplantae; phylum Streptophyta; class Pinopsida; order Cupressales; family Cupressaceae; genus Sequoia; species Sequoia sempervirens. Next base: position 41,455 of record VDFB02359040.1, read on the forward strand.
AATTTCATCGAATTGCAACTAAGTTTATCTGACAACCATCGAATCCCTACTGGCAATTACAAGAATAACTCATGCATTATATAGGCTTCACTGAATCAACATCATGACTTGACAGAGCATGTATATATATTTATGTCGACATAACTATTAAAAGGAAACACAAGAACCTCTTTATAAGCCGCGCATAAACAATCTAAAGACAAGGAGATATATTTCATTCCCTACACATTCTATTCAGGGGCGAGCTTAGATACAAGCTCTAGAGTATACAGACATTTAAACAGAGCTTACAAGAATCTTGAATACGTATAACTAGCTAAAAGAAATTCTTAAAAGATTATTGTCAATTGGGGAAAAACAACGAACAAATATTTTATAGAGTATACATAAATTTAACTAATTATTATTTGCTTGAAGCAACAAAATCAACACTATTCATGGAACCTAGATTATTCGAATCACAGAGGTGAAGGTGTTTCTAAGTCTAAATCCCAGATGCAGCTTTAGCTTCCTCCCAAAGGCTTCAATTTTCAGAAAACCCCAAGAACAGGAAAAATCCTCCACGACAAAGCTCCAAGGTTCATTTACAAAAAATACCTAATTCCAAACTTTCCAAATCCCCCAAGAAATCTTTCAAGAAATAGAGATAGTTCTAAGAACAAGAAACTCCTGCACAATAGAATGCAAAATTAGTTTCTCCGAAAATAATCCAAAAGCCCCTTTATAAGTTAACTCCCACTACTTTATTTATTACCCTATCAGTAACTGCATCCCACTTCATAAAATTAATTAATTAATTTTTTTTCCACTATTCACAATTTTTCAACTTGTTATTATTTTTATAATTTTTAAATCATATCTTATGATTACCACACAAATGAATCAAACAATTAAATATTAATTATTAATTTAATTCTTCAATTCCAACTTTGTTTGCATATTATCATAATTTAATATATTTATTCTTTAAATTCCCTTATTCAACCACAAATTTTAATTTATTAAAATCAAATAAATACTTTAATGATAATTTATTTAATTGATACTTCAATTATATATAAGATTTTATTTAATTATTCTAAGGACTTTTAAATTCGATAATCTGTTTTTATGAAATAATCAAACAAAGGCACAATCATGTACATTACTCAAGTGGACATACTATCACACAATACTAGACCGCAAGCAAAACGAAAAACAAAACAACAACATTGATGAGCCAACATGAATTGACCGTACTGACATGGTGTGACACACAGATACTCATCCTTGATAAGGATGATGGCTCAACATGGGAGAACTGATGCTATAACTGAAAAAACAAACTCCATTGGGATTAAGGCATGCTCAAACCTGGAAATTCAGGTGGAGTCGATGCCTGGTACCTACAACCTGCAACAAACCACATGATCAAATGTGTATATAGAAAAATAAGCAAACACACCATGAAGGAAAAATTGTAGTGTTGCAGGGAACTCACGAGCGAGTGATGTGACCCTGTTCCCTTCACCAATACAATGACACGTGCAATAAGAAAATATCAAATTATGATAAAACATACATCCAATAAACACATAATACTCATATCAATGATAACTAACATAAGCAATTAAACTGATCTACTAAGCATGGTGGAAACATAAAACATTAGATATAACAGTGTCATCAAGTATCATCATAACTAAGCATCAAAGTATCATAGTATCCAAGTGTCATCAAACAATATCATAAAGTCCAAATACAATCCAAGTAACTGTCTAAAACCAAAGAAAACTGAGGGGCACTACACATACCAAACCCCCTAAACACAAACATGATGAACTATATGAACAATCCATTCACAACACCAACTCCACCAACTCATGTATATCCCAATGTCATAGACACTATGCATACATTTAACATACTAAACCCCACTAATAACCTTGACATACCAAATTAGATTCCCAACTTACAACAAAACCCTCAACAACATATACCTCAAGCTCCCTAACAAAAAAAACTTCAACAAAATGTACCTCAAACTCCTAAACAACACATTTCACAACATCAAATATCCTAGAAATAAGAATTCATCTACCATCAATGACATAATCCACAAGAACAACAATACATCCATCATGAACAACAATATCTTCACCAAAAACAATACGCCAACTATCAACACCAAACTCTGCAACATCAGATCTAATAATGTCAAAATTCACCACAACACCAATACAATCCATATGACCATACCCCAAACAAAACAACATAGTCGTTAGTATCATATCAACCCAAAAAAAAATCCCATCATACAACATGCATGGTAACCTTCATAATATACCAAAAAACAAAAATCCATTATATAGCACATATGCTCCACAAAAAAACCCTCCAAATGACTTGAAATCACAAATCCAAATATTAACTCAGAAAATCAATGATATACAAATATGAACCACAAAGAAATATTATGCCCTTCAATATCTATGTCCCTACCCATTTGACAGGAACATAACAATGACACCATTCCCTCATAATTTCAAGATGCCAAAATTTGATAAATACAAAGGACGTAGTGAACCACAAGAGCATATACGAGAATTTTACATAACTTGTCTAGAGGTGCCCTATAATGATGCCTATCTCATGCACCTCTTTCCACAGAGTTTAGGTGGATAGGAAATCAAATGGTTCTCACCTACCCCTATGTATTAGAAAATTCCAAGAAATTAATGACAATTTTGTAGCTCATTTCTCCTATAACATCAAACATGAAGCTAGTTTAAATGACTTATACCTTGTTAAACAAAATCAAGGATAAATTTTATCCTATTTCCTACAAAGATGGAGACACAAAGAAAGAAAATGTAAATGGACTATTCCTGAGAAGAAACTAGTGGATATTTTCATTCAAAATCTAAACATGAAAATTAGTTTTCACTTATGCATACAATGTGCCAACACATTTGAAGAACTAATAGAAAAAGGTCTCACAATCAAAAGGGATCTTATAGCTAAAGGGCTATTAAATATCTACAAGGATAATAAATATTACCCTTCAAGCTTAAACAATAAACCATGCTTATGGGTGAGAAACAAGAATGTAACAAATGATTGCGTTGTCGATGCAAAAGTTGTGCAAAACATGCAACCTCAACCAAATATACAACAAAATGTTCAAAGTGAAAATCCTCCATGAGGACAACCACCAAGATCTAACAATTCTCTTAGATGTAAGTTCACTGCCTTAGGGCAACCCATCAAAATAGTTCTAAATAGATTCATTCAATTGAACCATATCCAACTCCCTAAGCTAATACGTTACAAAGAACCTCAAATCAAACTAGCATGACCGGTATATTGACAATGATTTTTTCCAGTACCATAGAACAAAATTTCACAAGGTACAAAATTGGGTGAAATTAAAATATCTCATAGAAGACCATATAAATCAAGGAGAGGTGAGTGTAGATCAACCTCTTGGAAATTATGGAAACCAAGATCTAGGAATTTACAAAGATCTAATGTTAGACCATGGAAAAGGAAATGATTCTGGTAAAATAGAGAATTATAATGAAGTCAATTATTCCTATGACAATATAGTTGGACACATCTTGGGATTTGATGATTACATCAATAATTTTCATTTCTCACATAATGAGAAATTGGACGTTTATTAAGATGCTTTCCTAATGTGTGATCAAACCCATCTACCACTATCTAACAATGTCGCACATCAAAACAATCACATTAAATACATCTTAGATCATAACATATCTCCCTCATTCAACTTCATGATACAGTGTATTGAAGAATTTCCATCACAAGAAGCCTATATCTCATCATCCAAATCCATTGAGACCACCCAAGAGTCTTCCATCCATATTCTAGCACCAAACCTAGATCTATGTTGAGAACATAATACCAACAATAATAAAGAAAACTCTTAAATAAGTCAAGATCAAGATTCCATCATTTGTTCCATCCCATTCATGACTCAATAACTAATCCTATCCATATGCTAATATCTTTCACTTCTGCAAATGAGATACTTTCTTCCACTAGACACATAGATGATATTCCCCTATTCATCTAGAACAAGAGTCTTCGACTCTAGACATATTTGTGAATGATGAAGCTATAGCTAAATTCACACAATTTAATGGTGACATTCCAAAAAATGACCATGAAGAAGGTTTTTATATAAACTTTGAAACATCATTATATTTTGAAGAACAATCAAAATCCAATATATCTCAAACTTGGTTCAAAGATATTGATCTAGAAGCTATCTTATATATTGATGAAGCACATATAACTTATAAACTTGGATCACTTACCTTTGTTAGAGCAAGTTCTCCTAATAATGAGAAGACTACCACATTTTGAGGTTCTTAGTAGTGTAGAGAAGGACTAGCACCTTGTTTCCAGGACAAATCATATTTAGTTGCCAATAAATTTTTTTAATGGATGTAGTATCATGGCAAAGGATTAGGCTTACATAAACAAGGGATTCTAGAACAAATGCAGTTTGTTGACAATACTAAGCATCAAGATATTGATTATTTAGTGATCAAGGAATCTAAACATACTAGAGGTACCTTCATGATATTGGGGGACAATTTATCTAATACAAACATCAACATGGGAGTCATGAAGAGTCCTTATAATGAAATTGTTGCCAACACTCCAACTATCCACATCATAAATCACCATCCTTATAACTTTCTACCTACTAATTGGGGTCAATTAAGTAAATATCCATACAAAGAAAGAGACCAAGTAATTGAAGCTAAAAAATCAAAAAGTCAAAGTGGACACATGAAGTTAAAATGGATCCAAAAGCAAAATAAGAAAAATAATCCATATCAAACTCCATCAGTCAATGAAACTATGGGGAACCATAAAAAAGGGTCTTCCATCCATCAAAGGTGTCCACCAATTGAAAATAAGTCTTTAGAATTGACAAAAAAAGTTTATAAAAAAGTTGGTCCTAAACCCACTCAAAATTCCATATCCACATTCAGTTGCTCACCATCCCAAGTTTGGAAAAATAAACGATCCACAATCCAAACTATCCAAAAAGTTATCTCCATCTTATAATATCCTCCATCAAAGTTCACCATCTAACTTAAAATCCAAAATATCCAAATCCCACATTAACCGTGTCTTGGCAAAAAACTTTATCATAAGGACTCTAATGGCACTCTATCACAATGTGCACATTTAGATAAGGCCAAATCTTGTATAAAAAAATATCACAAGAACATTCAGGGTTTATATACAAGTGCATGTATATTGGAAAAGTAGATCCTCCAAATAGGATGTCGTTGGCAACAACATCCATATCAACACCGCCAAGTGGTTTGACATAATCAACAATCATTCCAAAAACTTCAAAAAAACCAAAAAATCTAAAAAATAGTAAAGATAAAAAAATTGTCCTCTAGTGAAAACCACATAGATGGGGCTTTGGGCAAGTACCATGATGAAAACTTGGAAAATAGGCATCATACATTAAATTGAGCATCTATGTGCACCATTCCAATTGGTAGCATCTTATTTTATCTATAATAAATCCCATATTTTATCCATCCTAGATCCATAATAAATCTACATTTTCATCAAATCCATTTCCATCCCTCTTCCATATCCACCTAATCTTGACAAAGAGAAAGGGGTATATACTTCAAAAAACTTCTTTTGGCAAAAATCTTGACATGGTCATTTCCTAATGATTGTATCCTATCTCATGCACTACTGCTACCTACTCCTAGCATTATCTAATTGATCATACTAGGTCAAATATGTTATCATATCAAGGGATAGTCCTTGGAATCCTTCAAATATCCATCTTTTATTCTCATCCATTCATCCATTTATAGAATTCCATACATTGCTAGAAACTAGGGGTAGGTACTTACATCTTGCTTTGAAATAAATCCTAATATATGTCTACAGACATGTCAAACCATCCTGATCAATATTATGCATCTAAATTTGATTTTAACACCATTTCCTCCTAAATCACCTCTTTTCTACCTATTTAATTAAATGGTCTAAATTATTTATTTAAATTTATCACTTTCTCCTATTAATCAAATAATTAATTTTATTGGATTAATTCACCCCCTTTCTACTAATTTTCATCCCATTTAATTAGATGATCCAAATTATTTAATTAAAACTCCTATGTATTCTCATTTGATTAAATAACTCTAATTATTTAATTAAATGCCACATTTCTCTAAATCCCCCAAACCCACCTAATTTAATTAATCCCTGATCAATTAACCCTATCCACTTGCTAATCCTAATTAGCTCTTTCTCCAATATTTAACTGCATCCTACTTAAATAAACCCATGGTTTATTTACTCCAACTTGCACAACTAATTAATTTCCTTAAATTAACTAAAAGGCTATTTTCCCCTCACACTTGCATGAGAATATTCTCATGGAATATTCTTTCCTTATTTACTCCCTTCATTGAATATCTTGCCCAAGCCTTGATGGCTCTTACACAAGCCATCTTGTCTCCCACCCAAGCCTTAATGGCTCTTACACAAGCCTTTACTTCTCTTACATGCCTTAATATCTTTCACCCACATGTCTTAAATTCTTCAACCACATGTTTTTACTCCTTCTTACACACTCTCTTCCTAAAATTTCCTCACACATGTGTGAGAATATATCCCCTCACATCTCTTAGCCTTGTGACACTTCTCATAAGGCTAATCATTCCTTCAATCCTTGGATTCATTTGCAACCCTTGATTCATCTTTTTTCCCTATAAATAAAAGTTACTTCTATGGGAAATTGATCCACTTCTTGAAGCAAAATTATGCTAAACAATTTCATCTTCATTATCATCCATTTTCACCATTGGAGTTCTAATCTTTCATCAATTTCACCTTTCATCCACAATTTTGAAGCTTGTTCATTTAAAGGGATTGGGAAAGGGCCAATATTCCACATCAATATGGCACCAATCTCCTTATGGGATGAGGTTTGGGGTATTTAGCAAGGTTTCATTCATGCATGTATTATTATTTCATGTTTGTGTATTGATTGTTTCCATGTTTTATGCTTTCAATAATTTCATAGAAATCTTGATTTAACTTAGCTAATATGACTAATTTCCTTGTGTTTTGATCATATTGGCTATAGGTATAAATCATGCTCACATTTTGGTGCTAGGAGGGATTAACTATTTGGTTTTGACATTTTTTGCTTCATATTCATGTTTTTGCAGGTTCCAAAAAATAGTGTCACTATTGAAATTACTAGAGCACTATTGCAAACTGTGCCTCTATTGCCAGGAAATACAATGCCACTTTCATATACAATGCCACTATTGAAATAAGGAGTCACTTTTGATGCATTTAATTGCTTATATCTTTTCATTATTTTGTCTCCATTTCTAACCCCCCGCTATTAACTTCTCTGTTCTTTTGTGAACTTGCAAGTTTTCACCAGAGCATCATTTCTGATATCGCATCACTTTTGTCAATACATCACCACCTTTGAGGTCATTTTCCATAGTAGAGCTCCACATTTGAATTTAACCAAAGCATCACCTTTGCATTTCACTAGAGCACCGCTATTGCAAAAACAACACCACTATTTCTAGAACAGTGCCACTATTTCTAGAACAAGGCTGCTATTGATAGGACAATGTCACTATTGCTAACATAGAATCACTTTTGCAGATTTGAGGTGGAGAATTAAAGTTGAAAAACATTAGATATTCATTTTAATAGTGTTTTCAAACACTCATGGGGAAATAACCCATCATATGTTGTTTTTCCTTTCATGCTTTAGGGCTACTAGATTTGGTTTGGGCTTTAAAATTTATCATTTCTAGGATCTTTTCAAAGTTGGTTAAGAATTGAACCCCTCGTTTCCTAATTATTGCGATATTGGCTAAAATTGAACAATACAAACAAACACTTCCATTGGCTCTTAAAATGAAGTTGTTGGGACTATAAAAATCTGATGTTTTTACATATGTTTTCACTCATAAATTTCCAGATTTGGTCCTACCGTATGCATATTTCACCCATTTTTTCCATATTGTCCCATTGAATCTGTTGGGTCATGCATATTTTACATTCTGGTTCATTTTGGCATAGGTCTCCCATTGTCTCCCCACCCACTATGTTTTTCTATTAATATCTTTTGTTTCAGGTGTTTCGGTGTGACAACATTTGGGTCTCTCAATCTATTTTTTTGCTAGCAAACGTCTGTTGCCTATCGGCAAGATGTTTCTATTGTTTCGGCGACCATGGTGGCTTCTATCGACATTTGTCTTGGCGATCAGGCTAGCATCTTGCCGAATTCTGGATGTCTCAGCGATAGGTGCACTATGGGTCCCTTCGGCATAGGTTAAGGTTTCGGCGAGTGGTCTTAGCGAATACAATATGTCTCGCCGACTTCACATATGGGTTTCTTTTCGGCAAAGGCTATGGGTTATCGACATCATGTCTCAGGCGAGCCTTGCTTGTCTTATCAACTTTTGCATTGTGCTCACTTCGGCCCAACATAAGGTTTCGGTGATATCTCATAGCGAATTCAGTTTGTCTCACCGACAGAGCTTGGAAGGTTTCTTTATTGTGGCTTTCAATGAGAAAGGATTTATGTCTCAGCGATGTACATAGGATGAAAGGAATATCGGTAGGAGTTAGCGATATCGGCACGAGGTCTCGGCGAGTGACCTCCGGTCTCGCCAATGAAAAACATGTAGATCCTTGTCGGCATAGGTGTTGCCTTGTCTCGGCGACGCGGGGATAATTGAAACCTTTGGTGAAGCATTGGATAATCTACAAGAGGTCTCTCTGATCGATGGAAGCTACAGTGATATACATGACGAGCTCGTCGGCGAGAGGAACTTTAAGTCATAGCGACACGCGAAAGGTAAAGGTGCTCTCGGGAAAACATAAAGGGATCTACAGGATGTCTCCACGACCTGGATGAGCTACAACAAATATGAACGAGGCTAAAGGAGTTCATCGGCGAGAGATATTTGTGTGTCTCAGCGACAAGAAAGCACGTAAGGAAAAGTTTGTTTCAGCACAATGTAATTGAAGTCTGTATGACGTCTCCCCGAGAGCGATAAGTCACAGCGATAGCAGAATGCGCACGAGATGTCTAACAATTGAATTGCCTTTGGCAGGATGATATATTGTGTCTCGCCGACTGTTCACAGGTGATTAACAAAAATACAAAACATTGAGGCTGACATGTATCTGCCTGAGAGCCGTTGCTTGCCAGCTCGATTAGAGCCCAATTTTTGTGCTAAGCCGACATGTTCTCTCATTTTAGCATTTTATCCAAATGCTTGTGTATAAATAAGCATTCTTGCAATTGTAATTATCATGAGCTATTAGTTATTTAATATACAGTAGGCAATTTCTGATGGATACAGTACTATAAATTCATCAGATCAGAGACTATGATGCATGTTTTCAAATCAGAGGTATTTATGAAAGTCAATTGATGTTGCTGCACATTTTTGGTCTCAATTATCTGTTGAATTTGATGAAAGTATGGCTAAGCTGTCTCCAAGATGGACTCTTTCTGGTTGTTTAAATTGATATGACAAGTTTGTATTTGATTTATCAATGCACATTTGTTGTACTTGTGTGATTGATTGATTGGTTCTTTCAAGTAAAAACTAAATCCTTTTAGTTAATCACAGTAATCAGAGAGATTCAATTGGATTATTCAAGTAGAGCTTAGTAGTCACAGTTTTGCATGTTTATACAAGTTGTAAACAGAATATATGCTAGATAATTTGAGTTTTGTCCAGAAAGTGTTGCTCATTTGATTTCATTTGACTCCGCATACCCAATAAGGCACTGGTCTCTACATTTTATCATTTTGAATTCATTCATTCTCTTTACATCTTTTAAAATTGAGCATTTTAGAATCTAGACCAGAGTATTGTTACCATTTTCAAGTTGAATTATAATTGTTCACTCCCATCTGCCATTGTGAACAAGTTGTTATAAGAAGATTGATTACAAGTTAAGTCTGCATTATTCAGAGAGGTACACCCACCCAGGTTTTGCAGCACCTAAAGAGTAGAAGGTTGAATTCTTCCAACCTTGTCTGTTACCCTAAAGCGTATCAAGAGATTGAGAGCCTCTTGGGCATCTTGCACTGTATTTTGAGCCAACAAATTGGTGACTCTACTGGGGAACAATCGGAATCAAGGCCTTAATCATAGAGTCATAAATCTTGAATAGACTCCACTGGGAACAAGAAATATTGAACATTTTTCTCATTTTCAATTAAAGTGAGTGGCGACTTTGACATAATTTTTTGCATTTATTCATCATGAATGGAAAGATCTCGATGCAGGAGGTCATCTGGAGCTCCCTCTTGGTGAGTAGTAAGTGGACATAAGATGACAAAGGCGATAAGGGAAAAGAAAAGGAAAGGACATGCATAACAAATAAGGTAAAGCACCAAGAGCACATTGTGAAACATATAATGGCTATGATACATGGAGAGATGATTCAAGTGCAGAACTTTGTACCCTTGAAGATCAAAGAAATCCTTTCTCTTCTCTTGATCCTCAGTAGATGGCTGAGTTTGAAGCTCAGAAATGGGCTAAGTTTAGAGCTGAACAAGGGGCTGAACAAATTAGAATTCAACATGAATACAATCAGAGGATGGAAGGTAATCATGAAACTCCTAAAGGAAACCATGAGCTCTCAATTTTTGATGAAGCAAAAGCACTGATGGAACTGAAAGAGAGGAGGATAAGGGAGCTAGAAGCTAAATTGCAGAAAGCCCAAATTGTTGATCAGACAACTGGTGGCTCAAAGTATGTCCCACCTCACAAGCAGGGTGATCATGGCGCAGGGCCCTCCAATTAGCAAAATTATCCTCACCATCTGATAGGGAATCACTACAGGCAGCCAAATCAACCGCCCCATATTCTCACATAGCACACAAATGTGCATCCACCTTCTAGTCAACATTACACCCCTCAGCATAATACACAATACAATAATCCTATGCATCAATATCAATATCCACCTATCCCTCCCCCTCACCAATATGCAGCAATGATCAGGCAGTTTGATTTGGCAGGGTTCCATCTATGCCCTTACCCTATGGATAGCAACTGGAGAGGTTTAATTCCCAAGTTTACAGGGAGCAATGCAGTCATTGCTGAAGAACATCTAAGAAATTTCAATATGTCCATTCAAGACATAGGTATGTCATATGAAGATTTGCACATGAGGTTGTTTATGATGTCACTTATTGAAGATGCTAGGGATTGGTTTAATAGCTCGCTAGCGTATTCAATTAATTCCCTCCAAGCATTTCAAGACAAATTCTTAGAGCAGTATGGGAATCAAAATGCTCTAGATGCAGCTCTTCATGAACTGGTGAGGATTCAAAAAAATCAAAATGATTCAATTTATGATTTCAACTGAAAATTCAACAAGTTGCATACTAAAGTACCTCCTGGATCAGGGTTGTGAAACTCTGCTACATTGAGTATTTATTTGAGTGCATTTGATTCTAAGATAGGGTATGAATTGAGAAGTAGATCCCCAAGAGATTTGGCTGAAGCACAGAAAATTGCATTGACAATTGAAAATAATAGGAAGGCTGTTGATATAACTAATAAAAGAGACAACTTGAGGCCTCCTCAGCAAAATAATTATCAGTACAGATAGGAGAATACATATAGAAATGAGAACAAAAATGAAAGGCCAAGATTGCATGATATGCCTTACAATACAGACTAGAAAGATGGGAAACCTATGATAGCCAAGCCAAGAAGTAAAGAGACTTATGATCCATTGAGCAAAACAGGAACTTACATGGTGAGTAATAATTATTTCTATGAAGTTTATAATCAGCCACATTCTCCAAACTTTTGTGTTGTAGCTCAAAAGATGCAAGAAGAGGGAATGTTGATGGAGAATAATGAAGATCACAAAATTTACTTGACTTCAAATACTTTTTATTATGCTGAGGAAGGATATTCATCTTCAGAGGATGAAGGCTATGAGTATGACATTTCTAATCAAAAGTATAATGTCCATATGGCTAAACAGCAGGTCTTTTATGATTTTGATGAAGACTACATAGAGCCACATCTTATTGAAATGCCTGTTTAGTGCAATGTAAGGAGACTCACTAAAGATAAAATGGAGAAAATAACTGTTGCAGCAGTTGAGGATGCAAGGAGTAAATATTGGTTGAGAAATAGAAAAGTGAATGAGCTAGATGGAGTTCCTAGGGGAATTTTTGTAAAAGATCAAAAGGAAATACAGGAAACTGTAAAAAAGCTAGAGAACAAGCAGTATGATAAAATTGAAAAAAACCCTGTCCAAGAGTAGAAAGTTGTAGAATTACACAAGGAAATGCAAAAGTATGATCAGCCTAGTAAAAAAGAAAAATAAGAAACCAAAGGTGAAATGCCAGAATTGAAGAAGACTATTAAGACGGAGAGCTCCTCTTTTGACTTCACACAGGCATTATCCCAGGTAATAATATCTATTCCATTACTTGAAATGATGAAAATAAAAGAATACAGAGATAGTGTTGTTCAAATGATAATGAATTCTGAAAAGAAACTAGTTATTCAAGTAGTCAATAAGCAGGAGAAAATAGATATACTAGATGTTTGCTTGAATGATGTATTAGCAACTTCTCCACAAGTGGATCCTTTCTTCACCACATTGCTTATAAATAATAAATTGTTGAGGAATTGCATGATAGATTCTAGTGCTTCTATAAATATTATGCCGAGTTAGTGTAATGAAGCGGTGAACATGTGATACATGAAAGTGCTATAAGAATGGATAATAGACCTATATACTGTGGTGAGCATTATGAGAGGAGTGTTGAGTCAAACTAGCTACTTATCCATAAGTGGCTTATAATATAGATATAATGGTTATTGATACTCCTCAATTTGGCATGCTTTTGTCAAGGCAGTGGACTGCAGCTATAGGTGGAAACGTTCAATTTGATTTATCTTATGCTACAATACCAGTGAATGGCCAGGAGGTCAAATTTTATAGAGAGCCAAGAATGAACTAGCTTGTTGAGTGTGTGTCTCAAGATCAGATTAATTGTTTTTGTGATGTTGATCTTGGAAGTTTTAAGGTTGAACCAGTTCAGCCAGAATTAACTAATAGTGATCCAATTGAAAAGCATGTGGCTCAAAACTGCAATGCAGTATGGAAGATGTATTTTGATGGAGCATGTAGCCAAGAAGGTAATGGCACTGGGATTGTTTTTGTTTCCCCTAAAGGTACTACTTTTAATATTCTTTCTTCTTTGTAATTCAAATGTACAAACAATGTGTAGTATGAAACTTTAATGTGGTTTGAACATAATTTGTGAAACACGAATTAAGTTGCCAACTATTCTTGGTGATTTTGAGTTGGTTGTTTCACAAATTAAATCCAAATATGCAACAAAGCATAAAATATTGAAGCAATATAGGAATGTTGTATGGGACACAATTGAATTGTTTGATGCCTTCTCAATTGAGTGGATTGACAGGTCAAAGAATATAATGGCTGATTTTTTAGCAAATGTAGCGCTGAAAAGAGATGATATCACATTGGTTGGGGTATCACAGATTGAATTTAAGACAAGGCCTGATGTGCTTGATAACATTTATAACTGGCAGGTTTTCAATGATGATACTGACCTTTTGAAATTCCTCAATTGTATAGATCAGTATGAGGCCCAGGAAATTGATTTCAATGCTTTTGTTGAAGAAGTGGATGGGAATCAAACTGTGTTTGGAAAGGAAATATTGCAGGTCAAAACAAATAAACTGCCCAAGGGTCTAGTGGCATTAGAGAGGCGGTATGATGGAAATGATAGATCTCTAATGAAACAAACGCCAGTCAGAAGAGAAGATATTGAAGAAATCAACTTGGGGACTGAGATAGCACCAAGAAAGGTATACATTGGAAAGAAGATCAGCCCTACAATTAGAAGAATGCTGATAGAGTTGCTGAGAAAATACAAGCATGTTTTTGCTTGGTCTTATGAAGATCTGAAAGCATACAGGGAAGATTTATTCTAGCATGAAATACCACTGAAGCCAGATGCCAAGCCTTTCAGACAAAAGAAAAGACCTATAAATCCAACACTAGAGCCTAAAATGCAAGAGGAATTGATAAAGCTCAGGGATGGAGGAATTATCAAACCAATCGGACATTCAAAGTGGGTTTCAAATTTGGTTCCAGTGAGAAAGAAGAATGGTGATATTAGATTATGTGTGGACTTCAGGAATTTAAATATGGCATCTCTCAAAGATAATTATCCTTTACCCAATATGGAGGCCATATTACATAAGGTGACAGGGTGTGAATTGCTATCCATGATGGATGGGTTTTCTGGATACAATCAGGTTAAAGTCAAGGAATCTGAGCAATACAAGACAACATTCACAACTCCTTGGGGAACATATGTATACATAAGAATTCCATTTGGTCTCACTAATGTTGGAGCCACTTTTCAATGGGCTATGGATATAGCATTTGCTGATTTGATTAATGCTATCATGGTGGTGTATCAAGATGACTTATTTGGTGAAGAAGAGTGAAGATCATGCAACATCCCGGAAAGGTATTCAGTAAAGCTCTTGAATATGAGTATTAGATTTAAATCAAGAAATGCCATTTACTTAGGTCCACAAAGGTAAGCTCTTAGGGAATATTGTTTCAAGAGGAATTAGGATGAATCACGAGAGGGTGGAAGCTATTGATAAAATTCCTATTCCCAAAACTATCAAGGCAATACAATCTTTCTTTGGAAAAATTAATTTTGTCAGAAGATTCATTTCTAACTTTGCTGAGATCATCAAGCCCATATCTAAAATGTTGAAGAAAGAACAAAAAATGGTTTGGACTACTGAAGCTTTGGATGCTTTTATGTCTATCAAAAAGGCTATCAAAGAGGCTCCTATTCTTAAATCTCTAGACTTTGCAAAGCCCTTTCAGGTATTTTCATTTGCTTCAATGCACACTATTGTTGTTGTTATGTTAC
>VDFB02359041.1:0-22500 GCA_007258455.2 Sequoia sempervirens
TTTTATTTTTCCTAAATTTTACTTTCCTTTTATATTGGTCATCCCTCTTTTTGTTTGTTTTATTATTTCTATCTTTCTTGCTTTGTTTGTTTGTTTCTTTTTTTTTAACTTTTTGTCACTTCCATTCACTCTTTTCTCTTCTTCCTTTCTTTTCTTTATCATTTTTTAATATTTTTTCTCCTTTTTTTTTCTTATTTTTTGTGTATCTTCTTTGTCTCTCACCCTAGCATGACACCCATTCCTGACCCCAACTTGGAAAAATGTAAGACCAAGGCAAGGTGGGCTAGGCATTGGGTTGGGTCACAGGCATACCCTTGAATCAACAAAAAAAAGAAAGAGAAGTCCATACATTTTTATTGTCTTTGAAATGGGTTTGTGTGTCTCTCACCCCAACATGACACCCATTCCCAACCCCAACTCGGAAAAATGTAAGACCAAGGTAAGGTAGGTTAGGCATTGGACTGGGTTGCAGGGATATCACTGAGACAACAGAAAAAGAAGAAAGAAAAGTCCATACCTTTTTATCATCTTTGAAAGGGGTTTGTGAGTCTCTTATTTTGTGTGTTTCTCACCCCAACATGACACCCATTCTCGATCCCAACTTGGAAAAATGTAAGACCAAGGTAAGGCGAGTGAGGAGTTGGGTTGGGTCACAAGGATACCCTTGAGTCAACAAAAAAAAGAAAGAAAGAGAAGTTCATACCATTTTATCGTATTTGAAAAGGGTTTGTGTGTCTCTTCTTTTACGTTTCTCTCACCCTAGTGTGACACCCATTCTCGACCCCAATTTGGAAAAATGTAAGAACAAGGTAAGGTGGGTTAGGCGTTGGGTTGGGTCGTAGAGATACCCTTGAGTCAACAAAAAAGAAGAAAGAGAAGTCCATACCTTTTTATTTCCTTTGAAAGGGATTTGTGTGTTTCTTCTTTTGTGTGTCTCTCACCCTAATGTGACACCCATTCTCAACCCAAAATTGGAAAAATGTAAGACCAAGGTAAGATGAGTTAGGCATTAGGTTGGGTCGCAAGGATATCACTGAGTTAACAAAAAAAGAAAAAGAAAAAGAATTTCATACCATTTTATCGTCTTTGAAAGGAGTTTGTGTGTCTCTTCTTTTATGTGTCTCTCATCCTAGTGTGACACCCATTCTCAACCCCAACTTGGAAAAATGTAAGACCAAGGTAAGGCGGGTTAGGCGTTGGGCTAGGTCGTAGGGACACCCCTGAGCCAACAAAAAAGAAAAAAGAGAAGTCCATACCTTTTCATTTCTTTTGAAAGGGGTTTGTGTGTCTCTCAGCTTAGCATGACACCCATTCTCGACCCCAACTTGGAAAAATGTAAGACCAAGGTAAGGCGGGTTAGGCATTGGGCTCGATCGCAAGGATACTCCTAAGCCAACAAAAAAAGAAGAAATAGAAGTCCATAAATTTTTATCATCTTTGAAAGGGGTTTGTGTGTCTATTATTTTGTGATGCCTCTCACCCCATCGTGACACCCATTCCCGACCCCAACTTGGAAAAATGTAAGACCAAGGTAAGGCGAGTTAGGTGTTGGGTTGGGTCGCAGGGACACCCCTAAGTCAACAAAAAAGAAAGAAAGAGAATTATATACCTTTGATTGTCTTTAAAAGGGGTTTAGATTGGAATATTTTGATTAATTGGAGGCCAATTTACAAAAAAAATCACAATGTGATTTTAGTGTACCTGTTGATTAATAGACAAACAATCCATTCATATTAAGTAACATAGCATCCTTCTCCTCTACCCTTTGGATCAAAGGTACCTTAGAATAATTTATATCACTGTGACCAAACTCACCCCTTCCCAACCCCAACTTGGCAGAATGTGAGACCAAGGTAAGGTGGGTTGGACGTTGGGTTGGGTCGCGGGGATACTCCGAGTCCACAAAAAAAGAGAGAGAAGTCCATACCTTTTTATTGTCTTTGAAAGGGGTTTGGATTGAAATATTTTGATTAATTGGAGGCCAATTTATAAAAATATCACAATGTGATTTTAGTGTACCTATTGATTGATACACCAACAATCTATTTGTATTAAGTAGCATAGCATCCTTCTTCTATGCCCTTTGGATCAAAGGTGCCTTAGAAGAATTTATATCCTCCTTCATGGCATTTGCACAACACTATTGCAAAGGGGAAGATAGGTGTATTATGGAATCAACCAACCCAAAAATAAAGAGGGATGGAAAATAATGAACCGAAATAGGTAAAACCAAGGAATTCTTTGTCATAGGATTGAAATATAGAAACCATGGCTTCACCAATCAAAATCATTTCTTTATTTTTTCTCCCCATATGTCTTTCTATATTTTATTTGTTATCTATTTTTCTCATCCTCTCAATTATCTCTCTTTATTTATCTATCTTCATTTCCCATTTCTATATTTTCACATTTTTATATATTTTTTCTCAGTTTCTTTCTTGTTATTCCCTCTCTCACTTGCTCACTAACTCACTCTCTATTTTTTAATTCTCTCCATCTATCTTTTACCTTTCTCTTTTCTATTTCTTTGTCATGTTTTTTCCTTTTTATCTTTGTATGCATATTTTCCATTCTGTCCCTCCCTCTATTTATTGTACTTTTTCTCTTTTTGTTAGTCTCTTTTTTCTATAACCTTTTCTTGTTGGCTAAGGTTGATTGAGCATCTCTTATAAGTTACATAGTTTTAATTTACTTGTTCACATGGGGTGCAAGTAGAGAGATTGATGTTTTAGACATATTCATGGATACTATTTATTTGTAGTGTAATCTTCATCCATGAGATAATACATTGTGTGGATAGTTTTGGAGGCTTGGTTTTTCTCTCATGCAAATTTTTCTACAATATATCTTGTACCATCTTATTCGTATGTTTTTTTTATTATTTTTCATATTTTTCACTCATGAAGTTTTATGGAAATAGTTTTATACTGATGAAAAGTTTTCTTTGGTATCAAAGGCTAGTTGTTAGGTTGTGGGTGGAGATAACCTTAATATTGTTAACGCTCAGAAGGAGTAGGTTTTTGTGCACAATTAATTCCATGGATTTGTAAGAAAATAATAAAGACATTTCAAAATAGTTCTATATGGAATTTTAATTTTTTTTTTGTAAGGTTGAAATTTTTTAAGTATAAGATTATATTTGGTAATAAAAAAATTTCAACTATACCTTTCCTAGATGAAGGCTTTTGGGGACCAGGCCTTGGACCAATGACCAACTGAACGGGCGGTCACAACCAACATGTGGAGACTAATGCATTGTTCATTAAGGCGGGTGAATGAAAACTATTCATAAGGTCACCAGACTATTGAGGGCCAATGAGAAAAAAACACATGGTTTATCAGGATTTTCTTAGTAGGAAACATGAAAAATAAAAAATTCTATTGAGGCTTCCCTTGCGGGCTTGAATAAGTAAAATTATACATACATAAATCCAAATAAATCTAGAGGGAAGCACACAATGCACAATCTAGGGAGTTCATAGGCACCATGGCTTATTAACACATAGGGCAGAAAAGGGATAGATTTGCATAGGATAAAATGATCAAAATGAGCTCAAAAAAATGGAGGTCAAGCTGATTTTTAAGGGAAATTAATGACATGTTGCATAAAATTCTTTATACCTTAAATACTAGAAATTGGACATTGTGCCCATGACATCTAACTATTTAGATGTTGAAACCTTCACAAATAAACCTTTAATATTTACCTTGAAGTCTTATACAAAACCAAATATTTATAATCTAAAGGATTGTTTTGGTGTAGGTCCTATTAGTAGTTTAATTCGTCCATTTTATGACAACTCAAACTAAATTGTATGTATGGTGGAATTGTCATTGAAATTATATGGGGAAGCTCCGTAAGATCTAAAACTCAAAACCATAAACATAATTTACATGTATACATAATGTATTTAAGATGGTATGTATGATGGAATTGTTCTTGAAATTATACTGAGAATCTCTCTAAGATTGAAAACTCAAAACTTTAAACATAATTTACATGTATACATAATGTATAAGATTTGAATGGAGTTTTCCATATATATAAATATCTAATTGGATATGTATTTTCCTTGGTTGCTAGTATTAGACTATCAATAGTCAAGACTTGAAATAAAAAAGTTACTTTTAAAGAAGGGTAATTTAGAAAACACTATTGATATTCTTAGCTTCCTACGGACTAAAGTAGATATATATATTTGACTTTAAATAAAGATTTAAATGAAAATTAGATATAGCTTAGTAATGGTTAAATTAGGGACTTTGACTTATGGATTATGGACTCTAGATGAAGGAACATTTACCCAACACCTAAAATACTTGGACCCAACCATTGTGTTGGAATATTACATTTTAATATATTATATATTAATAATATTAATAATTAAGTGAGGGTTATTTTTATGATAAAATTTGTATAGATAATTGTCAGGTCATTTAATAGGAAGAGGCTTATTAAAAAATAGTACAAGCAAATTTAAAATCCTCTTAGATTCATCAT
The DNA here is from genome assembly GCA_007258455.2 of Sequoia sempervirens. Lineage (NCBI taxonomy): Eukaryota > Viridiplantae > Streptophyta > Pinopsida > Cupressales > Cupressaceae > Sequoia > Sequoia sempervirens. Next base: position 4,502 of record VDFB02359041.1, read on the forward strand.
AATATAATGTATATTATTTTGTTTGTGTATCATGGTGTAATCTTGATCTTATGCTCTACCATTTTTCAAGTTATTATTATAGCCACATCATTTGGAATAGAAAGATGGATAGATGAAATGTAGGTGGTTGTGTAAGTGAAGTTAGCATGAGGGAATACGGCCTTTGAGGATTCTTCATATTTTATCAAATGTTTAGTAGGGTTTTTTGTCCGTATTTGCTTTTACTGTAGATATTAAATCTATGTAACGCCCCACTACACAACCCTAGAGGAAGTTACAATTAACTACTCAAACGTACTAATTTTTTTTTTTTGTTTAAGTACAAATAACATGCAAGTTCACTACCCATTGCCAACAACCTCTAAGGTTACGGGACTGAGATTACCTTAAAACCCAAACAAGAAACATGAATTGAAACCATAACATTTAATTACTTAAAGAATTAAGAACTCATACATTCCATACATGATAAATTACATCAAAGCATAAGAGATACCACATGTTTCCAAATAACGATAATTTAACAATAAGATTACAAATCTCATTCCTCGAATGAGGTAAATCCAATAAACATGATTACATATTACATATTCCACCTCGATAACAAATGAGGGGTAATAAATTACAATAACAACTAAAAATAATGAAGCATGAAATGAAACTGGATTCCACAAGCTCTCCAACTGGAAATCTTGTCCACACGAACAAGAAGAAGACCCAACAGATTAAGGTGCACGTTCCACCCAACCATGTGATACCTGAAGGCTCACCCCCTGTGCTAAGAGATAGTAACAATGATTCCTAAGCAAGGCCATCTACCTCTAGACACAGGCTAATACATAAATCAACTGAATTAAACATAAGTACAACATCACTTAACACAATGGTTACAATGCTTCCAGAGTTAAATAATGAATTGCATCATTGATACAAACATACTGTTGACTTAGGAGAAGTGTCATCACAATGTTACATGGGATATCCTAATAATTCTTCCTAGGTCCCAGCCCCCATCTTGGGATATCCTAGAAACCTCTAATGACTCCTGGCCCCTCATGCAAACCAATGTGGAATCAGTTATCTCTTGTAAAGATGAGATAACGATCTTGCCATTCCAGGCTTTCTCATTCCATCCCAAGTCTATACAAGCCTTTGTGTCCATGAGCGAGGCAAAATTAATCTTATTAAGTGTTTGATACCGCCTAACCTCTAATAAGTTTATTTATGTTATCACTGGATTAACTAACTTACATTGAGTTACCCTGACACCACTTTGTGTGTCGGCCCTCATTGCAAGCCACTCCTCTAAGACAGCACATGGAATAACTCCATAACCCAAGGGTATACAAGTGCAACCTAAGGATATTAAATTCCTATCCACGACACAGAGTCAACACATCCCGTTCGTGATAACCGGTATCTAACTGGATACATTTAAATGCACTACCCAAGGCAATTCAAAGGTTCACTAACACATTACGACAACCCACAAAATTAAATGAAAACCCCATCTGGAAGACTTACATAACAAATAACTCTATTTGTCCAACATCAAGAAAGAGGGAGATTTCATAATGAAAAGACAAATTAGGAAAATTATTAACCTATTTTAGGATTTCTTAAATCCAAGCAAGGCGATAACATATTGCATGTAACAATTAAAATAATTAACATTATTTGCAAAAACTCAAAAGTAATTAAAATTACATTGACAATATTAAATGACTTAAACTAATAATTTAATTCCATTTTCCTCGATTATCCATAATAATAAAAATCAAATTTTAAATAAGATCATTTATTATAAAATCAACTTTATTTCAATCCATTATAATAAAGTAGCCAACTTAGGATCGATGTACTTAAATATAAATATATGTTAAACATACATATATATAATTGTATACTCAATGTATATACAATTATATATATATTTAAATATATATTATTTTTTTTTAAACTCAAATGAAAATTCCCAATCACTTAAAATATATAATATATTAAATTAATTAATTAAAAAAATATATTAAATATATATATATTTATATATATTATATATATTATATATATAATAATTAAATATTATATATAATATATATATTATATATTTTATATATAATATATATATTATATATTAAATTAATTAATTAAAAAACATATTAAATATATATATATTTATATATATTATATATATATAATAATTAAATATTATATATAATATATATATTATATATAAAATATATAATATTAATAAAAAAACAAAGTTTTTAAATGAGGGCATAACCCCCAAAGGAGAGGGGACGCAGCCATAGGTTGCGCCCAACCTCCCTTGTGGAGGCGGTGCTCCCTGTGGCAGCGCTTCCCCCACACACAGTGTGGGGAGCGCTGCCACAACAACGCCCTCCACTGGGGAATGGGCTGTGGCAACCACAACTGCCCCCCTCCCATTTGCCATAATATATATATAATAAAATTTAAAATGAAACCTCCCCTGTTTGCACTAAATTTTTCTAACAGAAATTTAAAAAAAAAGAAGAAGAAAATTTCACCAAAGATAAAAGAAAATTCATATATATATATATATATATATATATACATATATATATATATATATATATATATATATATATATATATATATATATATATATATATTCTATTATTTTAATCAATTGAGTAAATTTTCTATAGAAAATTTACAATAAAACTAATTTTCAAACATAGTTTCCTGATTTCAATTTCTAAATTGATATGAAACATTTCAACTCCCAAATAGAGATTTTCTAATTTCATTTTGTTTTCTTTCCATTTTTCTATTGTTAAAATTGAAAAATTTTGTTGCAAGTTTTTGCTTTTTCTACAAAAATCTAAATTTCTTCAAGATTACAACAAGGTTTTCAAATATGTTTGCAACAAGTTTTCAAAACTGAAAACCAGATTTTTAAAACATTAAAAAAGAAACAAGAAGAACCTATTTGAAGCTTGAAGAAGAAATCTGGTGTTGAGTTGCAATTTCCACTTTGCCAAAATCTTTCCAAATCTTCTTTCCAATCCAAGTGCATCCACAACAAGAGAAAATCCTTCCTTTTTTCTACACAGCGAGATTTTTCAAGAATGAAATATCCCTCTATTTTTCCCCAAATTTGGTCAATATACTCTAAAATATCCCATCCACTATAGTTATTACTCTATCCATTTTTGGAGATATTTTGCTTTTTTTGAATATTTAAAACTAAAATTTCTTTTCAACATGACTATTATTTATTTTTATTTTTTTAAGAGAAATTTTCTATTTCAAAAAGCATTAATTTTTTCTTTTTAAAAAAAAATCATTTCCACACAATTAATTTAATTAATCAATAAAATAAATCTAACCCAATATTAGATCATTTTATTAATTAACTTAAATTAATTAATAAATCAAATAACATTTATAACATTATAACTAGATTTATTTAATAAACAACTTAAATACATAAAGCCATTTATTTACCTTTTCCAACTTGTAATTAAATAAGATCAAGAAGAGATGAACAACAAAGAAGAATCTTAACCCGACTAAAACCTGACGACACACTATGACTAGGGTGATGACTTAGCATGAAAAACCTAGCTACTATCTCCCAATCGAATACTATTGGCCAATGGACATGCTCAAACCTATGAAATCAGGTGCAGTTGATGTCTTGTACTTGTCAACCTACGAACAAAGAGTATATCAAACATGCATATATATAACATAATAAAACACACTGTGAAGAGGAAATCTTAGAATCGTAGGGCACACAATCCCATCCCCTTCACCAATACAGAATTACTAACTGACGAGTCTAACATCAATAATATACTAAAAAGCATAAAACATCATTAATTAAATATCTGCTAAGCTAATTCAAAGCATGCCATAATGATAACATCAGAGTAAAATACCATCACATCAAAATATAACATTCACATCGCTTTACAGTTTGCGATCAAATAGTAACCAAGTACCATAGTCAAAGTAATAGTAGAACAAAGCACAACAAAGAAAAGCACTATTCGATCAAAAGAGCAAAAAATGGAGGGTTGCTACAATCTATGTGAAATGAATTTGAAGGATTTCATGAATTTCTCTTTCCAAATTATATGTCAAAGTGTGTCACCCATGAATATCTATTGTATTTGATGGTAAAGGCTATTATTCTAGGAAATAATAATTGACAATATGTTGAGCATGTAAATGCCAAAATGGAGAATAGAATGTGCTAAAATGCTTTGAATTTTCCTATTTGTGAATGAGAATAAATTGGATTCGTCAAAGTGAAAATGATTTCATTGACAATAGTGTCAAAGTTTTGATTGTAGATTTATATATTACATAATAGGATTTCCTGGTGGTCGAACCTACTTAAACTAGATTTCCGTAATTTTATATACTCATATCTCTGTGGATTTGGTTCCCACATGTATAAAGCATGGATTCTTTCCAAAATCACTACAAATATAAATTCAATCTACTGCATTAAAACATTAAACCAATTGGTTTGCAACCAAGTGGTGGGTTTGCAACTTCTGTGAAACATACCTTATTCCGTAGTGGACAAAAAGGAATCAATCACCTATAGATTAAGGATATGATTTGTAAGGTAAGAGAACTAGCTATGCCAACTTCAATAGCCTTCTAACACAGTTTATTAAGATTCAAATGAGATATCAAGTAGATATAGATAACAACTCAAGAGAGGAGGCTAGAGGACAAAAGAGGTTGAAAGTTTTTGAAATCTTGAGGTAGCTTCTCACTTAGAGATTGTAGATTGTTTTAGAAGCACCACTACATTTGTGTCTATTCTTGGAGCAAGGGGGCTTGTCAATTTCATTGTATTTATAGAAAGTTGATAATGTCTTGATCCACAAAATTGGTGATTTGCATCAATGGATAGTTGATAATGTTTCGAATGATAGATCAAGAGGTGTGTACATGGTTAGTTGAGTATGATGTGATTCACATAAGAATAAGTGTTGTTGCTATAGATCATTGTGTGTCTCAATTCACACAAAGTGATATTTTGTAGATACTTGAATATTTCTTGATTCAAAAGATGAGAGGTGTACTTGTGAATAGTTGAGTAGTTTTTGAATCAAAGGTATTTATTGTTCGATGGTAGAGCATCTACTAATGCATCTTGAATGAGGGGAGATTGAGTGGAGGCATTTCATCATATTTCTAGATGGGCTACTTTGTTCAATCTATGTGGTGTTCCATCCTTGGTTTAGATTGATGTAACAAGGGGGAGAATGTTAGAATATTATATCTTAGTATAGGATATAGGTTAGACAATATAATGCCCAAAATTTTACACCAAAATATAGTTAAGGACAATGCATAAATTTCAAATTTTGATCACAAACATATGCATGATTCACAAAGGCTGCTTCCTATCCACATACTTCATGAGAGCATAACAACGTTTGAGCAATCAATTATAATAACTTGGTCAAGTAAGCAATTTTTGTGGCAATAATGATAGGGGTTCAAGTGAAGACAAAAAATCCACATCATCGAGATAGACCTAATTAGTTCAACTAACTAATCAATAACTTGAAACATTTTTCAAATTGCATGTAAAGTGATAAAATATATACCGATAGTAATCTCAAAGTAAAAATAAGAGAACAACACCTACGGGCTAGACCTAGTCCTTGGGGGCTCGTCTTTGATAGCCTTGCCTACGTATTAGGCAGAGGCTTCGTAGTTCAACAACTCATATTTGATTGACAAGAATTCCCACATTCCACCTAGGTTTAAATCACCACTGCCTCATAATGGTAGTAAATACAAGAATGCCGAACATTGGTGTCATGCCCACATTTTAATGTGGATCTAACACAAATGTTGCCAATTTTTTTGTTTAGACATGTTTTTATTGTAGAAATTATGGATGCACAATCATCCTATAAAGCTATAGCCTTCAAAGGATCTTTTCCAAGAAGTAAATCACCCACACAAAAGTGTTGCAACTTAGGCATGCAAATTGAGATTCTATTATGAGATTGATATAGAATGATTTACAAATGTACAAATGCCTTGTATATATAAGCAAGAGTGAAATTTAGTATGCATTATGATGCTGAAATGTGTCTTGATTTGACAACATGTGAACCCTAACTAACTACCTAGGGTGATGTGAAGATAGGATAAGACTTCTAGAAAAGACAACTCATCCTTCTAGAAGGAATATTTTATCCTAAATACATGTGAATGGGGATGGTGCCATTATAACTAATAGCCTTGTAAATGAAACCTAGAAATTAATTAAATATTATGCCTAATTAAAGTTATGCTTGTGTAATTTAAATTATTAATTACACCAACACCCAACATAAGTGCAAATTAGGGAGGAAATGAAAATGCAATGATGGAATGATGAGTCCCAGCTACATGATGGTCATTTTAGGTACCCATTTAAACATGAAGATGAAATACAACTAATATCCCACAAATGGAGCAAAGGGGAAAACCAAATGGGAAGAAAAACCATCTCCAATAAGGAGATGAAATCCAGATAAGTGAAGAAGGATGGATGACTCCATGATACCCCCCAAGTACAACATCCATCACAGAGATACAATACAATCAATAGCCTCCTCATAGGAGGGAAAGAGAGACTATATAGATCCCCCACAATATGTGATCACCTACAAAAATGGTAAGTTACTATCTAGACAAAACATGATCTAATGTCAACAAACAACTTTTCTCCCTTTTGGAAGAAACAAAACCAAGTAGAAATGGAAGGATGCTTCCCTTTTTGGATAGGAATTGAAGTAAGGAAAAATGAATATGGATGATGATGGTGTCTCTGAAAACTTCTCATATGTCTCCTTTCCCAAGGAAGATGAAGATTCCACAATCAAATCAAGTGCATGCCCAAAAGGTGACAAACTAGGACTATGCGGAAACTGATGCTGAACAAGATCCAAAGACTGCAATACAATGATCCTTCGATTGAAGGAATAGATGGAGAGTGGATTACCTCCCTAGAATGAAGTGTCCTTAGAACCACTGAAAGAAGTCTAAAGCAAAAAAATATGTCCAAACCATGGGTCTCCTGCTAAGAAGAAGAAAATTGAATGGTAGATGCTAAAGAAACTCCAACTCCATAATGAAATGGGAGGGAGGAAGCCTCATGTATGAAATATTTGAAGAGGAATCAAGTGCCTCCAATGTAGTTTTACCAAGATCGAGATCCCCAATCAAGGTTAAACCAAAGGAATGTGGAGACTCAAGAAAATCCTCCAAAATAGAATTTGCATAGAGGAGAGATATCCCCTCAAGAATTTCCTCCAAACCTATAGAAGTAGCCAAGTCTGCAATACTTGAAACAAAGCCATCCTCTGATGCCATGTTTGGAAAATTGAATGTCCTGATGAATATAAATGATGGAAGCTTCAATCAATGACTCTGGACAAAGAATCACTAAAGGTGAAGGTCTATCAATTATCTCTGATGGAGGAGTGTCTTAAGAAACCTTGTCAACCTCTTCAAAAGATTCAAAGTATTCCAAAAAATCAAACTCCTACACAAAAATATCATCATGAGGTATCTAATCTGAAGTATGAAGAGGTATATGACATTATGAATCATGATCATCAGGGAATGATGGAGTATTAGGATCTCCATATAGCTCCAAAATATTAGTCAAAAGAGTATGAGGATAGTCACAATGGTCAATATTTTTCAACACATCATCAGCAACATGCATTGCAATAACCCCTAAAACATCATACCTTCAACAATTCCAAGAAATTTTTTGGATACAATTATTAGGACAGGGAACCAAACCATAGAAATGTGGCAAAAATTAAAGTGATTGAAGATGATGTATGATGCAATCTTTCCATTGTCTATAGTTTCCCATTCCCAACATTATCAGTGAAGGATGACTTGAAAAGCCCATAACAAATTATGACAAATCTCCAATATAAAAAATATATTGACCTTAAATATTGAATAGAAACTTCCAAATAATGATATGCAACTGAAATGATGTCCCTCAATGCAAGAAACCCTTCTTCAAATTTTAGGATGTCCAACTATTTGACAAAGTGCACCAAATAGAAAAAAAACAATGTAAAGCACCTAGAGCTAAAACTAAACAAAAAGAAGGATTGATAAAAAACACTAAAATACCTACTGATGCCATTGAAATCACCAAATTTTGACAATCTGATAGGAAGATATGAGCTTTTGAGTCCAAATTAGAGTTTTGTCTTCAGTTAATTGTACCTTTTTGTAGTAGCATGATTTTGGAAAATGGAGGGCACCAATGGAAAGCACACTAAAATACCTTTCCAACAATATCTTGTTTGTTGATTTTTGAGATCATGGTGAAAAGATATGCCCCTCAGAAGATCACTGCCCTATTAGGGCCTAACATGCTAATTAGGTGCAAAAAAATAGCACCTGGGCAATAAAAAAACAACGCCCTTGGTCCTTGATGTGACCGTGGGCTAAAGTGAGGCAAGAAAAGGCCATTGGAGGAAAAAAAAACTCAATTGTGTATGTGACCACAATGCATGCAGAGAGGGCTAGGATCGACACAACAGAGAAGGTGTGGTCGGTGGGAGTAGATCGGTCGATAATGGTTGACATTGGGAGGAAGCACATGTTGGTAAAGACATCGGTAATGAATGGGCTAGTGGGAACACAAGATGCTAGCAATACAAGTGACAACAGCTAGTGAAAGGACCCCCAAGTGGCTGACAATGGAGTACTCCTTGCAAAAAAATAAAGCAATTAACAAAGCATATTGCTGCAAACTTTGTGATAGCCGATGAATATCAAATTTGGTTTTTAATATTGCCAAAAGGAAATTAAAAATAAAAAAAATATTTTCGAATATACACCAACCATGTAGAAATTTATAAATCAAAATGTATGTTGATTGTGAAATATTAATGCCGATGGTGGAAAAATATATGCCATTTGTAAAAAAAAAACCTATAATGTCGACTGTGGAATATTATTGTAGTTGCTTCAAATATATTTTTTTTTGCCAAAAAACTATAGAAGAAGCCTAAATTAATGAAAAATAAGACTACTAATCTAAAAAAAAAATTCCACAGAGTACAATGGACAACAATTTTTTTCCTTCTTCTGTAGATCGTACAATCCAAATGGTATGAATTTGCAAACCCTAAAAAATACCTTTGATGGCTCCCAAGTTGATATCTCTGATTTTGTCGAATGTGTAGGCAATCCTAAGGTTTTGAGGCCTTTTGAGCACAATGGTGAGGTTGGAGAGAGTCTAATCTGCACCAAAAAATTAGCTTGGTCCCCAAGTGGAGCCTGCAATGAAAACCTTCAAGCCTGCAATGAATCTCTCTAGCCCAACTTTCTTGATCTTGAGATGAATCTTCAATGGACAAGCTCTAATACCATGTAGAAATTATGGATGCACAATCATCCTATGAAGCTGCAGCTTCATAGGATAAATCACCCACACAAAAGTGTTGCAACTTAGGCATGCAAATTGAGATTCTATTATGAGATTGATATAGAATGATTTACAAATGTACAAATTCCTTGTATATATAAACAAGAGTGAAATGTAGTATGCATTATGATGCTGGCATGTGTCTTGATCTAACAACATGTGAATCCTAACTAACTACCTAGGGTTATGTGAAGATAGGATAAGACTTCTAGAAAAACAACTCATCCTTCTAGAAGGAATCTTTTATCCTAAATACATGTGAAGGGGGAATGGCCCCACTATAACTAATTGCCTAGTAAATGCAACTTAGGAATTAATCAAATATTATACCTAAGTAAACTTATGCTAGTGTAATTTAAATAATTAATTACACCAACATTTATTTGACATTCTCCTTTAAACTCTTAAATGTGTCCTAAAGTAATAGTGTTGATAAGAGGGTTCCCCCCAAAATGATTTATCACAACTTAATTCCTAGTACTTGATTTAAGATGTAGTTATTATCCTAACTTGAATAAACAGATTTAAGTGTAAAATATTTGTCCCTAGATAATTTATTTGAAATTTATGTGTATAGAAAGTTAGAAACTCGATGATAATAACACTCATATATACCTTTTTTGTCATAGAAATATATTGATAACATTACTAAGTTTTAACTGCTTTCCTCGATGATAAGAGATTTTTCCTTGCCATTTTAATTAGATAAGAACTCTTAGATACATGCAATATTTTTATTTATAGTAGCCTTGGTAACACTAAATTAATTAGCTTACTTAGTATTTGAATTGTGTACCACTTGGTTTTGATACTCCTTTTAATATAGGATTAGTGAGAGAGACTATTTTGGGTGAGTTAACAATAATAATGTGAATTTAATATTTATTAGTGAACAAATTAATTGATCTAACTTATAAGAATGTGGACTGCTTTAACACTACCCTTTAGTATTTATAGGATCCATATATTTTCAATTTCATTTTTAAAATAAAACGAAGTTTCTTCATAATAAAGACTTATTTAACAAACATATATGGATAAAATACATGTCAAGATCAAGATCATATAGTCAACACTACACAATAATTTGTTTGCCATAATTTAAAACCTAATTTTATCAACTATGATCACAAATGTGTCTTATAGAGTTCCTTATTGGAGCTCAATCCTCCTCAAAATAATCTCCCCCAAGTTCTTTACACAATGCCCTTAGGTCTTAACCAATACTTACAAGTCTTAAAATCATTGTCACGTCTTAGATGTATAGTGCTTTATAATTGAAAGAATAAATATAGAGGAAGATAATACATAATGTATATAAATCCTTATGTATATTAACAAAAATAGTTGGCCACTATGAGATGGAATTGATAGGCACACTCCTCCTCAATGACAACTCCTTGAGGCCCTAACATTGTTTAGAATGTAGATAGTTTTACATTTCATAAAGGTTTCATAAATGTGATTGAGCTAAGACTCAATCCTAAGACTTCATGGATATTAGTGGCTACTAGAGTTAATATTGGGTTTCCACAACCATAACATGGAATATAACTACCATTTGACCTTCAATATTGATATAGCTTGAGAGTAGTTTAATCATTGAGAACTTTTTTTAAAAGTACACATGGATTTTGACATGCATTGTTCTTTGATGCATAAATAGAGTCTTGGCAAGAGAAATGTAACTTTGGATATTACAAAATAAAATAATACTCTCATTTTTACTGAAAGAACACAAAATCACACACACAACTTGAACAATTTCTCAGATCACAAACTTCATTTGATTTTATAATATGTACCCAAACATTTCATGAATTTGATTAATTTGGAATGAAATTAGCATATATGAACATTGAATTAATTCTAATTCTTCCTAAACAATATAAATCCAATTTCATTCATATTCCAATCACAACAAATCTAGAAGGAAAACAATTTTACCGACTACATCGTATGCAAACCCCAAGCCTCTATATTTCATATTTTCCTATTTGAGCTAGCATCGCCCACTTTACTTTAACTATAATTTATTTATGACTTTCAACTATCTTTTCTCCTTTCACCTACAAGCTTGACCCCTCCCCTCATCTTCTTCTTATCAAGGCATGGCTAGGTGTTTTCTTCTTCTTTATTTTTCCTGCACTTGTGAAGCAATTCAAACTCCTTACCCACTTTATCTACATTTTATCTGAAACTCAACTTTCATCTTCTCATCCCAGTGCCATGGCTCAACTATTTCTTTATTTCCTATGCTAAAATCTTTTCCCTTCACATTGGAGTCTCCTCCCCTTTCATTCCCAAAAACAATCTCCTAAATGCTACCTCAAAATCAACCTTTCCTATCTTCAACAGTCGGTTCTCCTTTGTTCACTAACACCAACATGTTCCTCTAATTTTTCATCAATTCTTCTCCACTAATTAACTGCTTTCTTCTTTTCTCTAGAACCGCTTGTTTTTAAAACAAAACATAATTTTCCTCCTTATTCACCAAAAAACTCATTTCTTTTGTCCACACACTGATTACCTTTTTTTTCCACCATTATAATTGTCTTCTAATCAACAAGATCAATAAGAATGAACTAATCAACATCATGTTGCCTCATGAAATGACCACCTGTCATGTGTTACTAGGGAATAGAGAAAAATGGAAAAGCAATAAAACAAACCAAAAATCTCAAGCCAAAACTGATGAGGTTTGATGCCCATACATCAAGCTCCTGAAGGGAAAAAACATGCGCTCCCGCACATGAGGGAATCAACTAGAAAGTATTTGTCTATTCTTTTCTTTTGCATCTTCCAACATCACTCTAGAATAACAAAGATGTTTTCAAGCTGTTTTCATTTGTTTGTCATTTTATTTTTGTTTCTTCTCCTTCGTATGTCTTTTTCATCCATAACACTCCAAACCTCCAACTCACATTCATATGTATCCTTTTTATCTTCTTTCTTTAAACTCTTCCAATCAATAATATCATGCAAAGATTCAAAAGCATCATTCCTAAAATCATCAAAAACAAATTTCTTACTATTTACCTTGCATGTGTGCTCCTCAAGCTTCTTCGAAGATGTTCCTGAAGGTAGGTCAATATTCTTTTCCTTTTTCATAGCAATAGGTTCTTTATCATTAGTTTCCAACTTCTTCTTTGTATCTTTTGTTGTCCCATTTATCTTCATACCTTCATTAGCGAGCTTCTCCATCCACTCTTGTCCTATTGCTAAAAATTGTGCCCACAAATCTTCTATACTTGTTGCACCTTCTTCAAATTCCTTTTTTGTAATTTCACTATTCATTGCTTTTCCTTCCATATCTGCTTCTTTTTTTTTCTCTTCATTCTTCAATCTTTCATCATACCTTGCTTTTCACTCTCACTTTTCATTTCTTTTTCTCAGTGAGAACTTTCTTCACCTCTTCCGGTGCACATTGCTCACTTGGCAACACTCTGCTATCTAAACCTCTTTCATATACTCTTTTCAAGGCAGCCATATTCTACCCTCTTCTTTTCTTCTAAAACTATAGCATGGATTTGAGCCTTTGTTATTGGGAAGTTTTTTGCACATGAAAACCTTCAAGAAAATTCCCACTTCAATCCTTAAGCCTCTTCCTTTCTCTAAGAAGCCCATTTTTTCTTCATTCCCAAAAAATCCTTTCAAAGATCTCACACAACGTTTTTTTATATTTTGGACTCTAAGGAAGTTGAACTGTTTCAAGATCAGGTGGTTACAACAACTGAAATGATTTATAGGGTAGAAAATCTAATTCAAATTGAAAACTTCACAAAGTCCAATTCCTTGCTCATATGTTGCAAATAGTCAGTTTAGTTAGAAAACTTTGTATATTTGGTTCACTATTGGGTTCTCGCAAATGTCTATTTTGTTTTCAAGTTCCTACAAATGTTCGATTTTCTATCAAGTACTCACAAATGGTTAGTTAAATTACATAGAGAAGCCCAACAATTTGAATTTTTTTATCATGATTGTATTAACTTGAATTACATAGAGAATCCCAACACTTTGAACTTTTCTAACATTATGATTGCATTAGTTTTCCAATATCTAGTGTCCATCCAAATAGTAATATAAGAATAGACTTAGTTGGAAAATTCTATTGGGAAAACTTACACTCCATACTTGGGTTATGTCATGATTACTTCATCTTCATCATATTTTGCAGAAGTTCCTTTTCTTACTGAACTAAAACTTTTAAATAGTGCACTTATCTAGTTCAATTGCATTCATCTGCAACCATACAATATTGGCATCATCGTGTCAAAACTATTCAACTGAACAAGTTTATTAAACTTTTTAAATGTTTAGTTCACTTGAGTTTACCTACAAGTTTCAATCACATTTAATAGTTTTGAAAAATTAGATTGGAAAGAAGTTCTTGCAAGCCAATTGGTTGTAAGGTTCCCACAAATGCCAATTGCACGTGAAATTCCTAAAAAGTTAGATGGGCAAGGAATTTACATAAAGCTAGTTGGCCATGAGATTCTCATAAAATGTAAAAAGTAGATTCAATACAGGTTATGCAGGAAAATACTATAGAGCCAGTTGAAAATGAGCTAGTTCAATAGCAAATCTCCACAAAAGTCTATCAACAGACCAAAACTCGCATGAGCATAGCTTAGTCAATTTTTTCCCAATTTTCACCAAATCTAAACTACAAATACCCATTAATCTCTTCTACAATGTGATGTTATTAATTTGACCAAAGTGTTTTCAAAAATACTCTTGAAGGAAAAACCCAAAAAAAAAGTTACACAACCCAAAATTGAATCAAAATTGAACTAAAATTGAAAACAAACCAAAAATGTTTCTGGTTGATGTTGGATTGCCTATGGACCTGAATGCTCCTGCATTAGAAACCATTTCACTTGAAACTATAAAATGTTTTCTTATGAAAATTTGAAATTCAATTGAATTTATATGTAAAATATTGAGCAAAACCCTTTTAGTTGAAAGTGTTTCGATTTAAACACTTTTGATTTGAAAGTGTTTCAGTGAAAAATCTTTTGCATGAAATTATATGCGGCTACTTATATGGTAATTTAACTCCTCTTTTGGGGAAAATTCAAAAAAAATCACTTAAACTCTAAATTTTTCCAACTAGGGGTACATTCATGAAAATTTAAAAATACCATTTTGTAGAATTAAGAGTCTTGAATCCATTTTTTTTTTTTGATATCTTGAGTAGTTTTATTATGTTTTTCTTAAATTTATTGTAAGTAGGTGTTTATAATGAAGCATGAGGGTAATTATATATATATATATTAAAACATATTTAATTTTTAAAAAAATATACAGTGCACTAGTGGAGAGAATCCTCTCCAAAAGGGTATAATTTTTTTAAAATGATAAAAAAATTAGACAAAAGTTGACGTCCCATGAAAACTATGACATTATGGTAAAGTTTGACTTTAAAATGTTATTATAAAAAAATATTCATCAATTTTTTTTCATGCACTAGATATTGAAGTTAGCTATTTGAGGGAAAAAATCAAATTAAACTTTTTTTTTTGTAACGTCCCATGGACCTCTTTTTTTTAAAAAAATCAGCAATTCTATTTGTGGTCCTATATTTATGAAAAAATTAAAAAAGCAAAATTTTAAAATATAAAAAATACAAGCATAAACTTTTTTAAGAGTTCTTAAAAGCCACTTTTATGTGGTTGAATTTGAAAAATTGTATTTGTGTTTGTCATTTCTTTTACAAAAGTGTGACATAGGTTTGTACTTTTACCTTGAAGGTTTTGGTTACTTACTTGCTCAAGTTGTTTATTAATCCCATGTCAAGGGGATTTGTATTCCTAATTTTTATCAACAACTTGCGAATGGTCATTTTGTTGTCAACTCTTTTCTCACTCTCTGTGAGGAAGAAGATAACATCAAACATGCTCTTCAATGCCTAGAGGTTTTTTGTCAAGCTTTTGATTCCAACATCCAACAACACAAGACCTTATGTTATAGGAAAATCATTTCTTTCAAAGCTAGCTTGGATTGATCATTTTAATTGGAAATGGATTGAGCACATGGAGATATTCTAGTTTTTGGGAATATCCTTTGCTTTCCATGCCACTCCTTTACAGCTTTGGCAGGTTGTTATTGTGAAAATTGAGAAGAAGCTTCAGTATTAGATTACCAAGCCTCTTTCACTAGCTAGAAAATTCCAAATTTACTCCAATATTTTGGTGGCCACTCATGTTTACTACTCCTCATGTTGGGTCCCTTCCAAGGCTTCTTACTTGAAGGTTGAAAAGATACATAAATATTTTCTTTGGGATTCTAAAAATGGGAATTAAGGCTTCCATCATGTGGCCTAGGAATTTTTTTGCCTCCCTCATGAGATCGAAGGCTTGGGATTAATTTTCATTCATCATCAAGGAATTGCCTTGTGTTTTAAATAGACAATTAGAGTGCTCCACAATAATGAAACCTATAATATCCTTGTTCATAATTGCATTAGCATGAGCACTCCTCAAAATTCTTCAGCCTATAAAGGCCTAGACTTAGGCACTCTTCTCACCATGAGTAAACCAATTTCTATTCAAGGAACTTTGGTTATCAAAAGAATTTGGAAATCTTGGAAAACCATTAAACCTTGGATTTTTTGGGTTGTAGATGATTTTCATAATGGTTTATCCATTAACCAATACTCTATTTGATGGACCTCACTTCTAAGTTCTCAAGGGAGACCATTGGCTCTCCTACCTTGGAATCATGCCTTGAATTTTTTTTAAAGTGGATCAATAATTATACCAGATTTCATTTACCGAACCACCAAGAATTTTCTTTCCTAACCCACCTTCAAATCAAATTATAGATTCTCTAATCAAGACTAGGAGACTTACCAAATGGTTATTGATTCCATTCCTCCACAAATATGTAACAAGATCGGTGTGTGATGCCTCAAACCTTGGTGGAAGGACTAGAAGTGGTTTCCAAACACTCCCTTTTGGAATTACAAGCCCTCTAAAGGTTATTATTGGTTGTCTCCAGACTTGCATATGGTGGATCAACTCAATCTTCATTGACTACTACAATCCTCTAACAAGATATGGAAAAAAATATTTCAAGGCATTTGATCTACTATGTTGGAGCCCAAGTTGGCTCGCTTTGCTTGGTGCTTATTGCACCAATTCCTTCCTTTGGGGACTTGTCTAGTTCACATGGAAATTTTGAATCCTAATTGTTCTTTATGTAGTCGATTTGAGTCTCTTAAGTATCTTTTCTAGTTTTTTTCTCGAGCTTAAGAAGCTTGGAATTGGATTCATGATTTCTTTAGGTCTTTCAAGCTTACCACCTTCTCATGGAACATGATTTTACTTGGGGACCACCCTTGCATCCCACACAAGTATACCTAGATTTGGTATACTTTCAAGGTGGAAATTATCTTCAGTATTTGAAAGATAGGAATGCTACTCTTTTTTCTCACAGTGTTGTCGATAAACAATTTTCTTTGTGTAATAAACCAATAATTTTCTCTAATGTTCTTATGCATATTCAAGTGCAAGATAGCAAGGTTGCACTTGAATTTTCACATCTCAAGAGCTATTGGACCAATAGGGTAATGACACATGCATTGTTTCTTAGGTTCCTCCAATTTCATCTCCTCTTGAGGGCATCGACATAGACACGACCACTCTTTCTAGTGTGATAGTCATAGATATTATGGTTCTCACTATTGTGGTCATGTGCCTCAAAATATTCAAGCTCTATTGCCTATGGGTGATGGCCTCAGACTTCACGTCTTCCATCTCTAAGGTGGGAATTTGGCTGGCCCAACATTGACAATTTCTCCCATGTGCTCCTCACCATGTCTTTGGTTTGCACTCAATAGCCTCCTAAGGAGAATGAAGAAAATGTTGCTACTCTCACTAGTATGGATTTTATAGGTGATTCCATCATCTATAATGTTTGAGTGAAGCCTAATGATCATGACCCTCCTCTGCCTACCATAGCCATGACAACTTTATTATGTTTTTGGGCTTGACCCTTTTGTAATAGTTATTTTGTTAGACTTGTGGATGTGTTGTATACCTCCCTCCTTTCTTAATGAATATTGTCTTATATTTTATTTTTTAAATTAATAAAATTTAAATAGAAAATATTCATAAAAAATCTAAATTAAAAAAAATTAGTTAATTTACCATTGTTTTTAGTTAAATGCAGATTGATGTAGGTATGCTATCATTCTTGGCATTGAGTTAGAAATTAATTTATTTTTGAATATATGTATTTATGTATACACATATACACATACATACCTTACATATTTATACATGAACATATATATATATATATATATATATATATATATATATATATATATACATATGTACATATATATACATATGTACACACACACACACACACACACATATATGTATACATAGACATATATATTGGATGAATGCAAATGAAACAAATGAAATATAATAAAAAACAAAGAAAAATTCAACATTGAAATCAGCCACATGCAAATCTTTGATTGAGTTGAGTTTAAAGTATATAGTTA
>VDFB02359042.1:0-29115 GCA_007258455.2 Sequoia sempervirens
AAGAGGGAGGAAACAGGAAAGAATTGATGGGGGTTGGCCTTTGGTTAAGTGGATTTCCTCTTTCTTATCCGAAATCAAGTGCCAAAATGGGGCATTTGATAGCCAATTAAGTGTTTGATCAGATTTATAAATTTGATATGTTTTATAAATTATCAAAGGAGTTATTGGTTGTAAATGGTATAATGGCACTTCTAAGCATACTCTATCAAAATCAAAACACATAATCACCTAAGAAACTTATCATTCTACCTGCAACTTTAAAATGTAATCTGTCTGTGCTTGCTACTTTTGCTGCTATGGTTGACTTATACTCATGACCTCACACTAGTTGTCTGGCACTGTTGTTGGGGCCACATAAAGACACACACACACACACACACACGTGCAAAAGATGGGCAGTCCCATAATGTGTCACAATAAAATTTAAGCATCTAGCCAATTTAGTTAATTTTCTAAGCAGCTGTGCTAATAAAATAGAGTATGATAGGAGAGGATATTACACGGTGGGGTGTTTATATGACATTTAAAAGAGTCTAGAAACCTGTGAACTTGACCAGCAAAAATCTAGATTTTCTAACAGTAGTGGTGTAAAAGATACAATGGTAATGTGGTTTATATTAGAAAGTTCTAGGAAGAGAGAGCTCAGTGTCTAAATTACCAATTCGACTTTGATACAACAACACAGCAAAGAGTCTGTAATTACTCACAAATTCAACTTATAAATTCTTTTACTCCGACTTACATTAAATAGGTCCAAAGTAGAGAGTTCAGTGTCTAAGTCACAACCATCTAAAAGAGTTGGCTCTGCTTTCACCATAGGATTCCTTCATGTTTATGTGTAAAAGGAACAAGGATGTATGAAACTTGTCTTTCTTTATTTGTCATGGTCAGCGCCTTTGTAGTATGCCAAGTTGACCCTGTTTCTTTGAATTTTGAGTCAGGTTTTCATTATGTGTGCAACTAGGTATAAAACCTAACATGTAAAGAGAGAGATAGAAAGGACTTATTCACTGTTCACAAATGACCAAAACAAGGGCAATGAGATTGCTTAGTACATAATAAAGAAAGAAAGGAAGAAAATATATATTAATGTCCATAAATGACCAAAAATGGATCAGTGGGTCTGGGACATCTGATGGTTATGCCAGCAAAGGACTAGTGCAAAAGAAAGGAGGTCTGAGACAAAAAGCAAACACAAATGGATGTGAACCCCTGAAAAGGACAAACCCCCAAGCAACTGTAATACTTAAGAAGTACCATATGAAAGCAAGTAACCAGGAAGCAGCTAGCAGCATCTTTGATTGTCTAGAATAAAAATATTTGGGAAATAAAAATATAGAAGATAACCATACAATTTCTCCTAGCAACTAGCATCATATTTGATTAATGATCAAGCTCTCCAAAATTTGTAGGAAATGCTATTCTTTGAAGACTAAGAGACTGAGAGGGAATCGCATGTTAAGTGGGAAGTGTTGATATATGTCATCCTTGATTGCTTTCACCACTTGTAGGATATGAGGCATGTGGGTTAATCAAAGGAGTTAGAGTGCTCAAAAGCTTCCATAACTATGTTATGCCCATTAAATCTCATATCTGTCACCTATTATAATATCAAAGTTGTATATGGGTAGACAAGTGTTTGTTTTTCTCGGCAAGACTTAAGAAGTACCATATGAAAACAAGTAACTAGGAAGCAGCTATAGCAGCATATTTCATTTTGTCCAGAATAAAAAATATTTGGGAAATAAAAGAATAGAAGATAACCATACAATTTCTGCTTGAATCATACTAAAACAATGTGGAGAAGCCTTCATTAATGGCAGCTTTGGAGAATAAAAGATTCCCAAATTGACAAAATTCTTTGTGAAATTTGTTCTTCCAGACACTTGAAATTTGTGAAACAGCTCACTATGAATCTTCTTGGAGTAAGCTTTTAATATCCTGAGCTAAAATCCTGTGGACTTTATAGCAGCAAAAGGAAAACTGAAGCAAATGGCTTCTAAATGATATTGCATTATGCCTTTGTTGTAAAAGAAAGGAGCAGAAATGCTACATATTTCAAAATGAATACTATATCAAAAGATGAAGTGGATGGATATGAATTGAGATGGCACAATATAGCCAGCTGGAGAACTTGCTTTAAGAGAACAGGACTTGCTCAGTAACCACAAAATTAACTGAAAGATGCTTAAGTTATTCATTAAAGGAGATATGACTATTAACTGGAAGAAAGGTTCTATGATTCAGTTACTACTATAACTAATTGTGTATCTTCTAGAAGGAGAATATGTTAACAAGAGCTACAAGATTTTTTTTATTTGTTTTGATTGATTTTGTAAATTCCCTTTATGGGTTAATTTGAAGCTTAGATGTTACAACCAAGGGGCATCTCTTTTGACAAAGCCTCTAGGGACTTGCATTTGAGCTCATTCTTTGTGGTATATGATACCTATACTATGTTACCGACTTGTCTGAAATAGAGGCCGATTCTGGCTATGACACGTTTCCGAATCGGGTTCTTTGTGGATTTGGGTAGGGTTTGTGCTTTTCATGTAGGAAACATTTTCTTCTTTGTCTTCACGTATCCTAGCATTTCTTGAGTGAATGAGATGTTTCCAAGGCGACTCCAAAAGAATTGGGACAGATTTTGAGGGTTTTTTTTTAACTTACTTGCATGTAAAGAGGAGAAAACCTAGAAACATTTGATGTGGTGGATTTTTTGGTCAATTTTCAAAGCATTTTTTTCCTTGCTATTCTCGACTTCACAATTATAAGTCGACGACTTTTCCTTAGAATTTCTAAGGCTTTTTCGTAGGCAAAGGACGAGTCGTAGGAAAGGAAGAGTCTCAAAGGTCACACGGTATTTTCTCCACCTCTCTTTTGCCACATCTCTAGTTGGCCACAATCTGCCCGAGTTTCCTCTTCTTTACATTTATTTTTTTTAGGTTTTTTTTAAATAGTTTAAAATTAAACCATTAAAAATAAATTTATTAATTATTATTTACAATGTCAAAATAAGCTTTAAACTTCTAAATTTTAATATTTTGTACTATTATATAATTTATAATATATTCATATTGTTTATTAAATAATTAACATAATAATAATTTATTAGTATTAATTGATTTAAAACGAGTCTTGTTTTATGTAGAAACCCTAGTTTCCCCCTGTTTCCGAATCTGACTGTTTTTCTGAATGTTTTGTGTATTTTTGGTGTTTTTTGCATAAATATTGAAAATGGCGATTTTGCAAATAAATGATATAAAATCTAGATAAAATCATACAACTTCGGAAATACAAGAATCTATTGCAAATACTGATGCTCGACTGTTATTTAATCTCCTGAGATGATTACAATAATGATCCAGTTACATGCAAGTAAAAAGGCAACAATTTTTCATGAGAAAACCTGATGTTTGCAGCAATGAATGATCTTCTAGAAGATGTACGGCTGAATGGAAATAATCACTTCCTCCCTCTGTGAATGCCTGCAGATGATGCCAGAAAGGTAGGTGCCTCCAGAGATGAAACTAGATGATAGAAAGGGAAGGCGATTTGCATAAGATGAAAGGTACGGCCTCTTGAAGGGTACGGATCTGCTGTAGAAGGTACGGCTGTAGCAGCAGCAGCATTAAATGAAAGTACAGCCCTCCATAGATTCTCTGACTTCAATAAAAAATGGACGCCTTGATGAAGAAACCTCCTCTGGATGAATTTAATAACTAAAACCCTGAATGTTTAAACAACTGTGAAGCTCTGTAATTTCTTCTGAGTGAAGAAATCTCTTGCCTGGCAATAAATCGGATGATATTCCACACCCTCTGAATCGCTCTCACTGGAGATGGCTCGTTCCCCAATGCATTCGAGACTGAAACCCTAGGCTTTTGTGCTCTGCTCAAGACTTGATCAATTTCCAATTCCAAATGACATAATGGCTCGAATCCCAAGCAAAAACCCTTTATTCTTTGAAAAGTGTGATTTCCTTAATAATAGGGAATATTAAAAAGTTCGAACCTTTTCATTATAATTTTTCAATAGTCTCAGCTCAAATTTTTATAATAAAATATAATCATCAAAATGGCCCCTTTTCCATGATGGGCGACCCCTTCACTGAAATCACTTAAGTTATAATAAAATATTATAACTTTATATTATAATGCTTCCACAATTAATATTTAATTAAATCAATTAAATATTAATATCTCTCTCAATATTCACCCGATGCTCGAGCCGTCTGAAGCTGACGAATAAAGAAGTGATTCTGAACGCCATCAATCCATACTGCTAAAAATAGCAAGGGTCCCACGCTGAGTGCCAGATACTGCTAAAAATAGCAACTCAGGCTAGAAGTGTCCGAATGAGCCCGAACGAAAGCCAACTGATCAAATACTGACAATCCGAAGCCTAGCCAAGCTCCAACAAGACCCTCTATCCATCCTATCAGCCTACGAGGGTCGCATAATACGCTAATTCTTACGAACTCTGATGCTCGCAAAATGGGGACATTACATTTTATAATGGTTATTAAAATATATTGTTTATTAAATTATTATTAATTATAATAGTAATATAATTTATTAATATTAATTTACTAAATAACACAACATAAACAATTTGTATTTATTATTTTAATTATTAATATTTTTAATGTTATTATTTTGTAGTCTAATTTATATTAATATATTAATATATAATATATTAATAGATATAAATGTTAAATAATAAATATTGTATTAATATAATTATAACATAATAGACATGTAGTTAATTGAAATTTTTATATATTACTAGTAGTATTAATTCAATAACTATTAATTAATATTATAATTATAAATTATATTTATATTAATTTTTAATAATAAACTAAATAATATAAATTATATAATGCAATCAGTACTAGTTCTACTTCTATTGCTTGACCCACCTTCAAAACTAACTAGGCTGCAAATATGTAGATATCTATGATTTTTATATGTTTTTTGTACCAACGTACCCAAACATACCCAACTTCCCCCAAAAAAAAAATTGCCATACTAGCATACCGTACCCACGTACCTATGCTCGTACCCATACCCAATTCGGCAACTTAGCACCCAGAGAACTGGATGTGGTATTTTACCAATTGCAACACTCTATCATATGTCATGGATATTTGAACTTGTGTCTTTGCTTTGGAAGCCCCAATCCTTTCACACTTGGGCTCAATCTATTGGCTACATAGAGTTACAATAGTTGGCCACCTAAATGGCAGACAGTTAAAACTGAAGTACAAAGTTATACAAACATTTAAATGAACGGTAATTTCTGAGTGCTCTTAAATCCTTACCAAGTATTGATATACTAGTTAGTGGAAGGGAAGGGAAAAACAACATTAGTGTCAGGCTTAAACAAGATATGTTAGGGCCATTGAGTTCTTGAAAATCATGAAGACTAATAATTATAAACATTTCAGAGAGACATCTACAGTTGCAAGGAATACATTTAATTATGTGACCTGCCGTCTCAAACCTATGATTCTGATGCTCAAAGATGAGGGTTTGTAATTTTTTGTGTTTTTATTGTATTTTCCCCTTTTTGTGTATTTTATAATTAAGTAGCCAGGCATAAGAATAAAATACTGAAATGAAATTATTAAACCCTATTGCAGCAAATGGATAACTTTATAGATTTACTTGAAAACTTTTACAATAGGGCATACCCAAAATACAATATTCTGATATTGAAAAGATGCTGTAACACTTATTCTGGAACTCTGAAAATCTGATGAAGCACAAACTTGACCTTTGAACGAAGCCAACAGTGAGCACCTTCAGTTGGTATTTCACAACCTCAGCATGCTGTTGCAATGAAGCAGCTACGCTCTCCAACGTCGATACTCTGGCAGAAACCCTAGGGCTCCCTTTCCCAAACACCAAACAGAAATCTTCAAACAAATATCAAATCCTGGTTGATGAGAATGAGCTCTTATTCCCTTTATATTCTTTTCTTGTGTGAGCTGAAACACTTTCCTAGCCCATGTGGGATAAAACTTTATAATATTAAAGTGTCTTTATTATTATAAAGTTACGTTATAACTTTATAATAACTTTAAAATATTTAATTAAATCACTTAAGTCACTTAAACTTTAATATCTCTAGAAATACTTGTTTGATTGCTGTGCCGTCTGAGCTAGGAGTCTACTCTACCTGTTCTCCATGTGATTGGATGCCCATCTAAAAAATAGAAACCCTGAACAGTGACTTACTATAAATAGTAAGTATATAAAACTGAGTCAACTGAAGGCTAAGCTTGAACCCACACGAGGTGTTGAAGGCAAAAACCACTGATCACTGCCAAAAGGGACCCTCTAACCAGACATATTAGCCTACGAGGGTCAGGTATAGGCTAAATCCACCGAACTCTGATGCTTGCAAAATCAGGGACATTACAAATTATTGCAGTTGCAATGATTGCATTTAACTATTGCAGTTGCAAGCTGCTGAGTGTCTTGCTAGGTTCTTTTTCATCACCATTCAAGACCACAGTTAGTTTCAATTGGGGGTATGCACTGTCTGAACTTTAATGCAGGGTAGAGATTGCTAAAATTAGCTGTTAGATGTTGTATATTTGAGAATAAAACAAAACAAACAATTAAAAAATATCTGGATAGAGACTTCATTGATTTCAAACATTTGGTCAAAAGTGGTGAGATAAGTGATTAGTACTTGGTAGCTTTTTTCTTGAAGTTTTTGCAGTTCCTTTTATCATTTTTATGTTATTGGCTTTGGAATTTCACCTGTAATCTAAAACCTGCGATTATTCAGTGAACGTGTGGCAGCTGGGCGTGCACTTGATCTTCCTGTGTATTTTGGAGATGCAGGTAGCCGAGAGGTAAGTTGTATCATGTCTTTTTAAATAGATTTTAATAAGTAATGATTTTTTTATCATTTTTTATAATATACTGCTTTGATTATTAGGTACTTCACAAAGTGGGGGCAGAGAGAGCAGCAGCTGCTGCAATAACCCTAGATACTCCTGGTGCCAATTATCGGACTGTGTGGGCTCTCAGTAAGAATTTTCCACATGTGAAGACATTTGTCCGAGCACATGATGTAGACCATGGTGTCAATCTTGAGAAAGCTGGTGCTACAGCAGTATGTCCTTTGCTAAAAATATATCAGATGTAAATAATGTATTGTTTGTGAAGATTTGTGAGGCTTTTAGGCCATCCTTGTTCACCATTGTTGTGATAATATCTATTTTGGTCTTTATCTGCTAGTTTAATTTATCACTAGAGATTTCAGTTTTTTCTGTTTAATTGTTAATTCTATGTATTGTCTATTTTATTAATTGAACCTTAATTCTATTTGAAAATTTACCTTACATGTTTACAAATTTCAATCCTATCAGGTTGTGCCTGAAACCTTAGAGCCAAGCTTGCAGTTGGCTGCAGCCCTTCTTGCAGAGGTAATGTGCTTGCTCTGGAATGTTATTATTATTAAACATGCATTCCAAAGCTTTGTCTGTTTTGTATTTTGTATGTCCTAGAAAGAAACCAGAAGGATAGTTTCCAGGGATTTGTTTGAGGGTATGAGCAGGAACTCTTCAGGCTATTTTAGTTACCAAAAATTGTAGAGGCTTGGTGGATCATGCACTAATAGTTGATTCTTTATTTAATTATGTTCTATACGTGTTATGCATCCATCCATTATTGAATGACCTGGTCCATATGAAAATGAAATCAGATCAATAAAGTGCATGCATAGAATTCCTATTTATGAATTGGCTATGCAATGATGGGCATTTCTTCTCCTTTTTTACTTGTTGCTCTTGCAATGTCATTAACCTTCTCCTCAAGCGAAAACTATTCAAAAATGTTAAAAAGTAAATCTTTTCCACTGGGTTTTCTAGGCTTAGCATCAAATGAACTGTTATGGTTTTGCCTATTATTCTTAATTCTATAGTTGGTTCTAGATAGCTTTAAGCAATACTCTTACATAGTTTCCATGTGATGCACAAATACTTAAAAGTGATTGGACATGTAACCTGAAAGTGCCAAGTGGGTGTGGCTAAACTTTCATGACAATTGGAAATTTTTTGAAGGTAACTGCATGCTCTAGATTAGATGGTGAACTGCATGTTCTAGATCCAAGGGTGAACTTCATGGTATGAACATACAAGCAACAATGAACTCATCCCATTAATGCACCATAGAGGATAATTGTACTTTTGACATCTTACTAAGCTCATAAGGCAGATGTAATTTTGTAACATATCTTCATATTCTGTAGAGATATTGGTAGTCAATAGATTTGTTTCACCATTTTCTTTATATCTCATATTATTCAAGTATTGCAACTACTTGTGAAGACAGTTTAATTTTTCTTTTTGTCTTTGATATTGCTTGCAAGTGTTTCCTTTAATTGTGTTGTTGGCTGTTTAGGCCTAGAAAGCCATATTATTTATTTATTTCAAAATTGAGGGAATTTTACATGCTCAAGTTTGACCCATGGGATTACAAGTTCTGATGAGTCATGCAAGTCTATTATATTCAATGAGTATAAGATACTCTCCCAGACTTGCAGCCGAGTCTACATGGCTCGTCTGGCCTGGCTTGGCATAGGACTTGGAAAGTCTGCTGAGTACATGATGAGTCTTGTATCGCCAGGTTCAACTGCTGAATAAACTCCATCTTTGGTTTGTAATCACCTACAAGTCCTATCATCCTGATGGGAAATTTCAATTCCATCAAATCACCACAAAAAGAAAAGGAAAGCCATCAATACAGCAAAGAATGGCTGACTGACTCTCAACTCTCATTTTATCGATTCTCCTGATTGACTTGGATTTTGGGATGAAGAGCACACAGGAAATACTGAGAGGGGGGGGAGGTGAATCAGTATTTCAGAACTTTTAAAACTTTGAACGAGATAAATCATATAAAGCAGAAATCAGAACATTAAGAGCATCAATAAACACCATTAACAAGATGAACACCGGAATTACGTGGAAAACCCTTTCAGGTAAAAACCCACGGAAAAATATTGCTTTTATTATCTCCAAAGGGCACCAACCCTGATTATATAGGTGAGCACCAGCCTACCGAGAGCACTAACTTTCCTTCGAAGCACCAACTCCGAAAACACTGAAGCACCAACTCCAGTGGTTGAAGCACCAACTTCAGACTTTCTGAAACACAAACTTTAGTAACCAGGAACTCTAAACATCAACCATAATCTGCACACAGTCTTAGCTCTGTCAAATTGACATTTTATAGCATGCAGAACCAGCCGTTACTCAATATCTAATTTCTTGATACAGAAAGCAACCTGCTCAATAACTTGATTCATCCAGTCTTAATCAGCTTCCATACATACACAATCACTGCAAAACTCCAATAGATTATACTGGTGTTACTGTTCAGACAAAAACCAGATTATTGAATCCCCCAAACAGTAAATAATCTGGACTTGCAATCTCCTCAAAATGTAACGCAACCAGCCATCACACAGAGTCACCTTTTTTAATCACAGAGGCACACTTAGCTCATCCAGAATTATGTCTCTTCAGCACACAAAAGAAACACGCTGTTCAAAGTTGTCAACAAAATCAAAAGATCATAGCGTGCCTACAGGAAATAGACAACCTCCTTATTCTTTCCAGAGCATAATATATGTGAAGCACTCCTTACACCAACATTTCTCAGCATAACCGTACAATGCTCGACTTCAAAAACAATGCACACCTCTTAAACACGGTGAAGCATTTTTAGCATACACTCATTTCCAGCAACAGGAAAGTATATTTAAAAGATCACACTTTTAAATATACCATTTTCCAAAAAAAATATATATAAAGACCATCGCACAGCATCAATAACTTCATACGCACATACTCCTTTCAACCTGAGCATACACGGATAATGGTCTACAATGGTTTAATAAATGTTTCACCACATATAAGATTCACGCTAGACAACATATATTGAGCAACCCAAAACCACCAATCAGCAGAGACTAAAATCTTCAGAAACTGCCATTAAACACTACTTCACCAAAAATACGTCTCAGAACCATACTCATATATTCAGCCATGCTGTGAAAAGAAATTTTTAATAATCATTACATCGCTTAAACTTGAAGTCAGAAGAAAACTGAAAGAAATTAATTATCCACAAACTCCACACTTTCTCCATGTCCTCCTGCTTGATTCACAATCATCACCACATATTCACTGAAGACAAAGAAGACTGCAAAAACTCACACCAAAATTCTGGAATTGTTGCCAGAAAATAACACCAAAGATAGAAAGACATCTATCAGAATGGCAGAGAAAGAGATGCAATTTCTTTTTTATTCCTTAGCTCCCACCAAATAAGAATATCACAACATATTAGCCGACCCACTAGAAAACAAACTTCCATTACACTTCAGAGAGCATACAGAATTCCTAAAATCTGCAGCATATTGACCACTGTGCCAATAAAGAAGAAGGCATTGAATAAAATTTAGAATAACAGTCACTGCAGCCTTTGCACACTAAATGAAGACCCTGAAGCCGTCACTGGTAGGAGACTAAAAATAAGATGTTACTGTTTTCAAATAGCCATCGACTCAAATAAGAAGCCTTTGCTATGAAAATAATCAAACAAGCTTTCATTAATACTCCAAGTTGACATCTGAAAGGCATCGATTAAATTCTGCCGGAATTAAATAACCCGATTCCATAAAAACGTCTAAAAGCATATGTTAGTCTCTGTCAGAAATAGTTTGCTAAAAATATCTGAAGTTATCGCCTAAGTCCAGCCATCCCATAAATATCTGTTAGAAATAATATAGCCATTCATATTAAAGTCCACAAAAATGGTAACATAGGCGATAGGAGTTATGATTTTAGCAACCACAAATTCCAAACAAACTCGTCCTCTCACACATGTCGACTCATTCTCAGATCTGCCGGAAAAAACTAAAATTCATAAGCCGACCACAAAAAAAGACTATTACTTTTAAGCACCGCCTCCATAGAGATAAATCATGCCAAGAAGTTTATGAAAGCTTTCAAAATATCTCCAAAAGAATCAAAATGCCACGTAGCCATAGAATATTCAACCTTGGAAAGACTTTTCAACCTGTTGACAAAGCATGATGACTTGGCACAAATGCTGACCAAGTAGACTAGCAAGAAGCTGAACCACACAAGCAACCTGTTGAAGCAGACACCCAACCAGCTCAAGCAGACACCCAAGTAGCTCAACACTCAGGCAAGTAGCTCAAGCAGCTCAAGCAAACAACTAGGTAGCTCAACACACAGGCAAGTAGCTCAATCAGCTTGACATCAATGACAAACACGCTCAACATGGGATACTTACTATGCTTGTTCCAACTATAGGATTAGAAGGATCCACAATGCTGAAAAGTGGATAGAATTTCACTCTTTCCACACTAGCTACAAAGAACTCACCAAATCCATGATTCAGAACCATCACTCTCTTTAGACTGGCGTATGTGCATTAGCATTCTTTCTATGGGACCAAGGCTATTAAGCCAATTTTATTTTGAGAACATGTGGTTAGCTGAATCATTGTTTGTAGGAAAGTAATAGAATGATGGAAAAAATGAAGACTTTTGGACTGTTTAATACATGTTCCACATTGCAAACACCACTTGTATCAGTCATTTGGTGATTGGAATACATAAATGATAAAGGTTCATGTTCATAATTCAAGAATTGGAATACCCACCTTGTTTACAGATTGTCAATGTCCAAATTGACCAACCACATGTCAAAAATAGCAACTCATTGCACGACTATCCATATTTCACCAAAGGGAGGAACCTATGTTACAAGACTTAGACTTGCCTCGGACTTGGCAAGCTGATTTTTGACTCAGACTCGGACTTGGAGCCTAGACTTGTCCAAGACTCGGCAAATAGAAAAATGCAAGAAATTTAGAGATTTTTAAGGATTTAAAACTTGTTTTTGCACCCTTTAATAAATGAACCTTAAAGACACAATAACATCATCAATCAGAAACTACTATGATCCCATACACAAACATACATTGATCACATAAGTATAAACACAAATTTATGAGATGTCCCTTTTCCTAATTGGCCCCAGCCTTTGCTTATTTCTCACCAATTAGGGTTAGGGTTTCAAATCCTCAATTAAATATCTCCTTTAATGAAGTGATTCAGGATTGGAACCTGCATACATGACACATAATCCAACATACACGCACATATATTGTTAGCATTAACATCATGGCATCATATACAAATATAACCATTATATACAAGAAGACACTTTGCCTACTGGAGGAAGCCAACGAAGCTTATAAGTGGTCGGGTCCTACCACCCCTCCATGGCCCATCTCTTCTTTGGTTTGGGTGGACTTGAGTGGGACCCTTAGCCAACCACCCCTCCACGGCCCATTCCTTTCTTGGTCTGGGCGGACTTGAGTGGAACCTCTACTCATCCATGGCTCCTCCTGGTCTTTGGATTGGGTGGATTTTAAGTGGACTCTTCCACTCATCCATGGCCCCTCATCTCCTTTGGATAGGGCGGATCTTAAGTGAGGCCTATAGGCTGTACCACTTTTCTCAGGCCCTTCCTCCGAGCAAGTTTTCAGACACTCAGACAATCAGCATATGCTAGAATATCCAAATCCATGATAATGACCTAAGTCACCGCATTCGCCGAATTTCAACCATGAGGTTTGAAATTCGGCGAACTTCAATACCGGATTAAAAATTCGATGAAATTCGTCTATATTCGTCTTAGTAAAAAGCATAGGTTTTTTCAAGAAAACATTTTGAAAAACGGAGCTCTAGATTGCGACGATGGATGGCCTCCGTGAATACCGAAACCCAGACTATGTCTTCAGGATCTGTTCATCGGCTACAATCTGCTAGGTAACATTCCTCCCGCCATTGCAACCCTGCAGAATATAGTTCATTTATTTTCAGTGCCTCGTCAAATGGAAATAGGCCTAGCCCGTAATTATTCAAGCTGCGAAATCCGGAGAGCCTTGGCAACTGCGTGTAGCCGCTGTAGCTAAACCTTCCATGAAAAAGCCTAAAATTAAAAGGCCGTAATTTAATTTAATGTCCATTCATTATTTAATTGTGTTTTTTATTATTTATAATGTTAAAATTTAATATTTTAAAATAAATAAAATAAACTTTTATTATATTATATTTATTGTTTAATATATAATTTAATTTATTTATTATTTGTATATTAATAATATTTAACATTTAAATTATATTTTTAAACATATTTATTATTAATTGGCTTTGTATTTAACTTTATTTATTATTATTTTACTTTGTATTTAACTTTATTAATATATTTACACATATTAGTATATTAATATTATTTTTTTATTTATTTTAAGATTATTATTTATATTTTAAAAAAATCGAAATTACATAAGGCGAATTTAATCCGAATTTAATACTTTTCAAAATTTTTCCTTGTCGAATTTCATCCGAATTTCAATGTTGTCGAACTCGAATTCGAATTCGAACCTGGTGACTTAGATAATGACAATACTATGCAGATCATCTACATATATTCCAATTGAACATACATTCAGAGATAAGAGAGAAGCTTTCACACATGAATATCATTAGCCTTACTATAATGCCTTTTTGCTGGAATCAAATGATAGAAGATAGAAATGCATTTACTCGTAATAAAGCAACAATGAATACCCAGATACATTTGTTAAATGAACTCAAAAAATCTTCAATAATCAGCACTAGGAGTGATTAGATTGCATCTACGTAAGCATTCTAGCACGTTAGACTGTTTGCTAGAGAGTGACGGTGAATGATGCCTACTTATTCTAGTTTTGGGGCTGTTATGTCCACTCACGTATTACTTGGAAATATGGACACTAGATAGATACAGATCAGTTTGCATAAATACAAGTTTAGCACAATAGGGAATCATGAAGACATATGTAATCTAGCCTGTACACCCCTCTAATGCCTGAACCGAATCAATGATCTCATATTCAAGTGTTAATGCTAAGTGAAAGCTCACCTGTTTGGCGTTTCTAATCCTCTTCCTGCTGTTTCTATTGAATGCCTATTTTTTCTCCCTTATCGATGCCCTGGATTATCATCTTATATCATACACAGGGCTGTGAGGAGTCACACCTTTTTCTCATATGCCCCTTACACTTATCACTGGAGTGAGGAGATACGTCTCTTTGCTCTTTACGTTAATTACCACCCTTCAGATTTATCATAACCTCTGTAGTTGTCACCCCATGCTCCTGTCCATAGGTGGATGTATAAACAATAAAGGAGATTTTAAGAATATCTTCAAGGGGCCTGATGAAATATTATGAGCCACAATTATTTGTTTGTTGGCAGCAGATGTCTTCAAGCCATGATTAGAATAATTAATTGTTTATTATAATTTGTGTGTTAATTAAAGTAGTATTGCAATCCTTGTTAGAATAATAATTCTCTATTGTTAATGGTCAATAATATACTGTTTCTACAGTAGTTAGTAGTTGAGGTAGTTAGACATCTTAAATGTCTATAGTAATCTACCTTCTCTATAAATTGTAATCTTTTCTTCTGTTAATACAAGCAATTTCATTCAATTTTCCCAGCTAAAATTGTTTCATGGTATCAGAGCCAGTCTGAGCTTGTCTCCCTCATGGGAGGGCTTGGGATTCTGGGAGGGCTCTCTGTTTTAGTATGGATTTGCAAAGATAGGTTTTTGTGTTCAAACCCGTGAAGAGTTTTGACATGTCTTTTGGGTGTCTTTGTTTGATTTTCTGGCCGAAGGTTTTTTTTGGGCAGATTTATTTGCTGTGTTTTTTGAAGGAGCTGTGATGAGGGTTTGTTTCTTGGAGTTTGCATAGCCCATTGTCTGGTTTTTCCGTCGTGCTTTCAAGGTTTTTCACGATTTTCTTCTGCCAAACGAAGGTTCTTAACCTCTGAAAAACATGAATTGTGGAAGGGTCTTTTGTATCTGAAGATCGCACATTTTTTGGCCATGTCTCTATTTTTTTTGCAGTGTCACTTTTGTTGAGGAGCTATTTTTTGGTGAAGTGATCTCCTTCTTTGGTTTTTTTTGGAGCCACGACCTCCTGTATTTTCTAATCCACACGAGTTGGGTGCATTGGGACTTTCTCAAATTTTTGACTTGTGTTTTGGTTTTTGCAAATTGTGACCATTGAATCTAAGTCGTGTTCTTCATTTTTCTCTGAAAACCCTCGTTTGATATCTTGTTTGCGACTTCTGCACTCGATTTCTGCTCGATTTTATCACCTAGTTTTGGGCGCCGAGTTTTCTTTTAGTTGTTCCTTCCAATTTTTTAAAGAAAATTGTGATTTTCAGATTTGCCTAGGGTATCTGTGTTTTCGGCTAGGGTTTTGACCCTCTAGTTCAAGTCTGATTGTTTTTTTGATTACAGATCTTTGGTGGGTTTTTCAAGATCTCTTTTGGGTTGCCTTTAGATTTTTCTGGGTGCTTCGTTTTCTGTGCCTCGGTTTTTGTGTAGATTTGTTCTGGCGGCTAGGGTTCCAAACCCTCTGTTTTTCAACTGATAATTGATGTATGGGTTTTTAAAATATTTTTTCCTTATAAAAAGAATTTGGATTTATAGGTTTTAAAATTTTTTTCCTTTAAAAAGTCTGTATGGGTTTTCATAATTTTTTTTCCCTTAAAAATTCTGGGAGGGTTTATAATTTTCTCCTCAAAAATTAAGAGTTTTTTCCTATATACCTGTTGTGACGTTTTTCACACATCGCCCCATCGCAAATGGGGACCCCCCTAATTTTGGCTTTGCTTTTCGGTCGTTTTGTTGTTGTCTTTCTTTTCTACTGTCCGCTTTCCGGGGATGTGCCTGTCTGTGAGCTTAAACGCAAAATTTTGGCCAAGTCTATAAATTAGGGTTTTGAATTTTCCAGCCAATTTGAGGTCAAACGAAGTAAATAAATTGAGATTTGAGATTGACGTTGATGTTAGTATGCTCCCAACAGGTTTTCACTGAAATTTCATCAGATTCTGGCAACTTACTATTTTTAGTAAGTGTGCAATTCCAGGTATTCCGTCAGCATTCTTGAAATTCTGACAGTTACACTGCATTCAGAACGCATCAAGCTGCTCGTGTGCAAAATTTGAGCTGAAACAAACAACTTACTATTTTTAGCAGTTCAACTTCCGGGGCCAATTTCAAGGCCTATATGCCAAGTTTTTTGACGCATGTCTAGAGATTCCTTCTGGGTTTTTCAAGACCTTTGCGATGGTGTAACATGCAAAGCGAGATAACGACTTTTAGAATTCAGTCTTTCGAGGCTAGTTTTAGGGTTTGCATGTCAGGGTTTTCTTTGCATGTCTGCATATTCTTTATGGGTTTTCTAGAGCTTCGCGATGATATGACATGCAAACAGAGATAATCACTTATTCAGCAACTTGCTATTTTTAGCAGATGCATTCCGGCAGCCGCCTCCCAGCACTTCAAAATCACAAACTGATCGCAACGCAACAGAAACTAGGTTAAACGAAGGTCATTTGATACGCATGCAAGACCAATTAGGGTTTCCAGCTTCGGGACCCAAAAAGAGGCGTAAAAAGTCAAAATTTTCGAAAACCGGTGTAAACCACTGCGATCAGCATCTTTCAAGGAGTCTGCTGGTAAAATTTGAAGGCAAACGGAGTACTTACTATTTATAGTAAGTCATTTCAGAAACAAGCTAAAAATAGAAAGTCAGCAGCAGGTGCTGACGTCAATGGGCAGGTCACGTGGTGAGGATCATCGCATTCAAATTTCAACTCGAACGGAGCTAAGGAAGTCTCAGAATCAAGCAACTGCCATAAATAGTAAGCCACCTTCGGAAATGTGCTATGAATAGCAGGTCATCACGAAGTCTCAGTACGAACAAGTCAAGTAGCTGATAAAGATCCCATGGCGCGAATTTCAAAGCGAACGAAGTTACAGAAGATGGAAAACCAAGCACTTACTATTTTTAGCAGGCTTGGGCAGCGAGGTTAGGATTTCCTAAAATCAAGAGCGGAACACAAAAGTCAGGCAGAAGCGGCGTTCGGTCACGATCAACACTCTTCAGGCAATCAACACGCAAAATTTGAAGGCATTCTGAGCAATTGCTATTTTTAGCAGGTTGCTAAAAATAGCAGATACAGGCAGGCACTTGACACCAGCAGCTTAACCACGTCCCGCGGTTCGAAACAAAGCGAAATCAGGCCTTTCAAGGGTCAGAAGTCAGTTCAAGGCACGAAATTTGAAGAACTTTCTAAAAATAGAAACTTAGGGCAAATTAGGGTTAGCAGGAGAAAATCACCCTAAATTTGGCAAAGGGCACGGAGCACATCAAGTTTGATAATTTTTCAAGTTCGACACCAGAATTTGCTATAAGAGGCTGAAGATAGGTGAAATTCTACCAAGGCAAAAATGAAGGCTCACAAGTCAAACCTGGAGTTGACCCCTCCATAGGCGCCTTAGAACTTGAAGAACAAAATTTTACCAAAAATAAAAGTTCTACATGTAATTTGCGCCCAAAGATGTTGGAGTGGGAAAATTTGTCTAAGTGTTAAAATTGGAAGTAGCCTACATCAAATGCGCCCCTCATGGAAATAAACTGAGAAAATTTTACTAAGTGTTGAAATTTGATGCTCCCCATGCTATTTGCGCCCTTGAGCTTATAGTCAATAAATTGAAAGCTAGACATGTGATTTGCGCCCCCTTTTGACTTGAAGATTTTGTCTAAGTTATGAATATTAAAAGCTCCCTATCCTATTTGCGCCCTTGAGCTTGAAGGATTGAAATTTTTTCTAAGTGTCAAAAAAAAACTTTAAGTCCAAGGGTAGATTTGCGCCCAAGGCCATGAAGATGAATTGATGAAATTGACTAACGTTTGAAAACTGAAAGTCTCCCCTCTCATATGCGCCCTTGAGGTTCAAGACTTGAAATTTGACTAAGTGCACAAATTAAAGGCTCACTCATCCATTTGCGCCCTGGCTAGTGGTGGAGTTGAAAAACTCTAAGTATGAAAATTGGATGATGCTCCCTTGTTTGCGCCTTAAGGAAAGACATGGAAATTGTGCTAAGTATTTGAAGATGGAAGTAGCCTACATCATTTGCGCCTTGAAGAGAAGATGAGATTAAAAAGTTTCTAACTCCTCAAAATTCAAAGCATGACCTCTTAAATGCGCCCCAAGCTGGAGGAGTGGGTTTTAAAATATCTAAGTGTTGAAAATTCAAAGCATGCCCCCTTGAATGCGTCTTGACTCATGAGAGGCTCCAAGAAATTTTCCAAGTATTCAAAACTGGAAGCTTAGGGTATGATTTTCGCCTGGCTAGGAAAAGGTTGAAAATATATTTTAAGTCTTTTAAATTTGAAAGACAACCTCCTATATGCGCCTGGACTTGCCTGTGGGGCCTTGAAAAATACCAAGTTCCAACACTTGATGTAGAAGACCTCATCTACGCCCTTGGAAGAGAAAACGAGTCTAAAAAAAATTCTAAGTACTTGAAAATGAAAGCTCACATGCTAAGATGCGCCTTAGTTTGGAGGAGGGGAGCTGGACATGTTACTAAGTGTTGAAAATTTGAAGCTCAACATGTCATATGCGCCCAAGTTTGAAAGGTGCCATGAGGAAATTTTCTAAGTGTAAAAAAATAAAAATTAGAAGCTCAAGCCCCCATTTGCGCCCTTGAAAGAAGATGGAGTAAAGAGTTCATTAAGTGTTGCAAATTTGAAGTACCACTTGCCAAATGCGCCTTGACTCGTGGAAGGTTGAAGAAAATTGTCTAAGGCGTTCAAATTTGAAGACCACCCTCTTGTTTGCACCCAAGGTCATGGGAAGAGTATAAGATATTCTAAGGCTTTTGAACTCAAAGCACAGGGTCTAAAATGCGCCCTTGAGGTTGAAAATTGGTAAAAAAGTTTCTAACTCCTCAAAATTCAAAGCATGACCTCTTAAATGCGCCCCAAGTTGGAGGAGTGGGTTTTAAAATGTCTAAGAGTTTCAAATTGAAACCTCACCCCTCCAAATGCGCCATCATGGAAGAAGTGGTTGAAAATATTCTAAGTGCTTAAAAATGAAAGCACAAGGGGTTATTTGTGCCCTAAGGAACAAGATGCATGAAATTTTTTCTAAGTATTGGTGAATGGCAGGAGGACCCCCCCTGGGTGCGCCTGACTTGTGTGAGTTAGTGAAAACTTTTTCTAAGTGCTTAAGATGGAAGCACTACCCATGAATTGCGCCAGGAAGTTAGGAGATATTTTCTAAGTGTTTGCAAGCGGCAGGACAAAAGCTCAAATGTGCCCAAGCTAGTGATGAAATAATACTTTTCTAAGTATAAATATTTAAATTCCACCTCTAGAAGAAAATACCCCCAAGTCTAATGGAGGGGATGAAATTTGCTTAGGCATGGATGAATTGGCGGTGGATGGGTCAGAAAGTGTCAGCTTCCTGAGATTGAAGAAACTTTTCAAAGTTGAGCAAGAAAATACGCCCGGATATGAAGGATGAGAATAAATTTGGTTGAGAATATTTTCCTAAGGTTGAAATTCAAAAAAATTAAATGAACCCGTTCGTTGTGTACCCATGGATTCGACGCGTTCTGAAGAAAATTTTCTTCTGGCTATTGGACATCTGCGATGAGGAATGGATTTCAAAGTCTTCCACAACTTGCCAGGAATTCCGAGGTGAAGATTTTTTTATGGGCACCAGGTTGATGAATTTCCTAAGGGAAGTTTTAAAATTTTCTAAGGCAAGGGATAAAATGTGTTAAAAATGCCTTGGTGGATGAATTTGAAAATGATCGCCTAGATGATTTTTGATCGAGTTCCTGATGAAAGCTTTTCTTTTTCGAGCCTGAGTTGGATGAAATATCAGAGTGAAGTATACCCGGGCGGAATGCAAGGTGGGTTGGAAATTTGGCTAAGGCATGAAGAATTTGAACGCAAAGTTGGCTAGTGAAGACAATGAACCCTTGGAGATCAAAACATGAAAATCCTGGTAAGTAAAGTGAATTTATATTATGAAGTGTTCTAATACCCTTCTCCTTGCTTGTTTTGCAGGAGGAACGTCGAGACCAGGCGGTGATGACTTAAGTGATGAAGAAAATAATCCAAGATGACATTTCAACCTCGAAGGAGGAAAAGTTGCGAAAAATGGCTAAGTGTTGAGACTTAGTGTTGGCGTGGTTTTTGAGACCCGCCAACGAATAGTCTCCCAGCGACGCCTATCCTCTCTTGAACAAAGTATTCAGCATGCTAAGATTGCGAGTAAGATCATGCTTTCAACTCCAAGGTTCCTTAAGTGCGAATAGGCTCAGTTTGGCTCGATGTGATATTGCTGGTATGTCAAGGGGACTTACACAATTGTTCGGCGGTTGACAGCAGACAGCGGACTAAGGGTTTTCATGTAATTCGAATGATTTGGCAGGTGAGCACGGGATTCCTAATACTAATCGGAAATGTGCGGAAAGTAAAGGGTATAAGGCCTAAGAAACTAACATTCTATTCTAAATGCAGGATATGTGGAGCTTCGTTTCAATAGACTTCAACCGGATTTCACCTAGCCTCCGTCGGACAGCCTCAGTAAAATCGGTGCAATCTTCAAGGGAAATAGCGAAAGATGTTCAAGTTATAATTTAACATACATACACCATCAGAACGACGCATATAAGTATGTAAACCACAACCGAAGTTAAACACAAAATAATCTCTAGTCGACCACGCAAGGCGAACTTATCATCAACAAGCCGCTAGTGGTATGGAATAAAGCGAAGCTATCTCAATAAAACACCACACACCAAAATAAGCTACTTGCATGAATTTAAGCTACTTGGATACGAAAGGAAGAAGAAACCTTGCTAGCATTTCATGACAAGACGAATTCCATCATCAATGAAAAGATCTATTATCATAAAATGTGTTACACAACAATCTCCTCAAAAGTTTTCAAAGGGAAAACTTTCTCTCTTCTCCAAATTATGCAAAAATGCTCTACAATGCTACACTACTAACTCTAATACTAATACTCTCTCAATGTCTACTACTCCAATGTCTAATCTAATTCTAATCTTCCTTACAAATGAGGGGGACTCCCCCTTTTATAGCTAGCCAAGTCCCAAAAGACGGCTAGGGTTACAATCAATAGAGTGGCCAGAATCGTGCCACCTCAGCCCTAAATAATATTGCCCTAAAAACCGCCACAGAGGAGAGTGGGGTAATAAATGTGCCATAATGTCCACCATCATCCTTCTAGAAGATTCCATTTGTAGACGCGTTCACACTGTTCTCGATCTTCTTTCTTGGCGTTGTTCTTTGATTTCTTCCACTTGAGGGTCTTCATCTTCGTCACTTTGAGTTATACTAAGTCTTAACACTTAGCCATTTTCTTGCAAATTTTCCTCCTTCGAGATTGTAACTCATCTTCATCGTGCTTCCACTTCAAGTCATCGTGCTCTGGCCTCAACATTTCTCCTGCAAAACAAGCAAGGAGAGGGGTATTAGAGTACTTCATGATATAAACTTAACTCACTTACCTGATTTTCATGCTTTGATCTCCAAGCGTTCATCGTCAACTTTGTGTTCAAGTTCATGCCTTAGATAAACTTCATCTTTGGGAAATTCATTTCACCTGCTGGAGCTCTGATAACCTCGATTTTATTCATCTCTGGCTCAAGAAAACTATCCTTCCTAAGAGCTTGGGCAAATTCACCTAGGCAATTCCTTTCAAATCCATCGTCTGGAGAATTTCACCTTGAAAATACGTTTTCTTCACTTTGCCTTAGAAAATTTTCAAATTTCCCTTAGGAAATTCATCAACCTGGTGCTCACTTAAAATCTTTATCCCAAAATTC
Source organism: Sequoia sempervirens (assembly GCA_007258455.2). Lineage (NCBI taxonomy): Eukaryota > Viridiplantae > Streptophyta > Pinopsida > Cupressales > Cupressaceae > Sequoia > Sequoia sempervirens. The sequence goes on from VDFB02359042.1 coordinate 21,845, forward strand.
TCGACAAGCTGTGGAAGACCTTAAAATCAACTCCTCATCGATAATCTCCGATACCCAGAAGAAAATTTTCTCCAGAACGCATCGAACCCATGGGTACCCAACGAACGGGTTCATTTAATTTTCTTGAATTTTGAACTTTATTTCCCAAATTTATTCTCGTTCCTCGATCCCCTCTGAGAATTTTGCTCTGACTTGGAAAATTTTTACCAATCAGCAATCTAGGCGTATTTTCTAAGAAAGAAAATATTTGTGCCTTAGAAAATTCTTGAAAAAAAATTTCCCTTAGAAAATTTTATATCCAACTCGATCAACTTTGCTTGTGAAAATATCAACTCCACTTAGAAAATTTTTCATGAAGGCGCCTGGCACACTAGGAAAAATATTATCACGCCTAGGAAAACATCTTCAACACCTTGCAATATTCTCACACATATCAACTTGGGCGCTTATTTCTTAGAAGAAATTTGAAACCACGCCTAGCATATTACTTTCATCCCTTTGGCAATATCTTCTAACACTTACAACACTCATCACCCTTGGCGCAATTCACATTTGAAAGATGTTTTCATAAAAAAAAATCCAACGCCTAGGATATTACTTCACTCAACATATTATCATTTAGCATTTTTTAACACTTATAACTCCCATCACCAAGATATAACACGGCAAGAGGATGGAATATTCAACGCCATCTTTGACCTTCTCTTCTTCTTGGCGCATTTGAGAGGTTGAGAGGGATTTTAAATCTTCAATGCCCCACACATGACCTTTGAGCTCCCCTCTTTTGTCTTTACATGCCCTCATTTGGGCGCATTTGAGCATAGGAGGAGGATAAAACTCCTTTTGACTTGTTGACTAGCTTGAGATTCTTTCCTTTTGTCTTCACATGGCCTCTTTTAGGCGCATTTAGGCATGCATGAAGGATGGAAACATTTGACTTGTTTGACCAGCTTCTAACTTAGGCGCATTTGCTACTTGATGGAGGATAAAAACGCCTTTGACTCCTCCTGTGAATCTTTGACCTCCCTCTTGAGATGGGCGCATTTTACTAGTGAAGGAGGATAAAGTTTATACTTAGAACTTTTTTCATGCTCTCAACCTCCCTTGGGCGCATTTTGCTATGTGTGCAGGACGAAGTCCTTTGACCACTTTGACTCTTGCAATTTGGGCATTTTACCTAGGCAAGTGGATAAGCATTTCACACTTAGCACTTTTTCCGAGCCTCCTCATCAACCTGGGTGTATTTTAGGTAGGCGAGAGGGATGAATGATGTTGACTTTTGTTGACCTCTTCTAGCTTGGGCGCATTTCAGCTTGCTAAAGGTGGAATCTTCTCCAAGCATTAGCTTTTGTCCTTACATGCCCTGATTTGGGCGCATTTCAAAGCATGCATGGAGGACGAATTTTGTTGACCTTTTGACCTTTTTGCTTCTTGGGTGCATTTGAACTTGCATGAAGGATGGCGCATTTAGAGGGTGGTGGAGGATGAACTCCAGACTTAGAAAATTTTGCCATCAACCTTCCTTCCTTCTTCAAGTTGGGCGCATTTCCCCATGCCTGCTGGACGAGACTCCAGACTTAGACAAATTTTCATTTTTCGCCAGCTTACGTGCCCTGCTATTTATAGTAAGCCTTCTCCATTTTGCACTTCTGAAGCCCGGAACGACCTGAAATTTTGCTCACTGCATCATCATAACCTCGTTGTCCTGTCGACACTGCCATTTTTGGTCACCCTGCTATTTTTAGCTCGTTTCTGAAGGTGGTTTACTATAAATAGTAAGCTCTTGATTCCCGATAGCTCCTTCACATTGTCTTGAAATTTGATGAGGCCTCACCACTTGACCTCGTTCGACACCGATGCATGCGTAATGGTTATTTTAGCATGTTTCAATTTGACTTACTATAAATAGTAAGTGCTCCGCTTTGACCTCGAAATTTCACCACGATAGCCCAAGAACACCGACGTAGATGGTTTACATCGGATTTTGAAGATTTTGACTTTTGATGCCTATTTTTAGGCTCCGAAGTTGGAAACCCTAATTTGCTTTGCATGCATACCAAATGAACTCTGTTTGCCTTCGTTTCTGTGGCACTGCGATCAGCTCGTGATCTGAACTGCTGGGAAGCGGCTGCCGGGACACACCTGCTAAAAATAGCAAGTTCCTTACTGAGTGAGAATCTCCATTTGCATGTCACACCATCGCGAAGCTCTCGAAAAACCCATCAGGAATCACCTGACATGCAAAAGAAACTTCGACATGCAAACCCTAAAAATAGCCTCGGAAGGCTTGAACTCGAAAGTAGTCGCCTCGTCTTGCATGTTATATCATCGCGAAGGTCTTGAAAAACCCGTAAGGAATATCGACATGCAAATAAAACTCGCATCTGCGACCCTGAAATTTGTTCTGTCGGGATGCTAAAATAGTAAGTCGTCTGTTTTTGCTCAAATTTGGCATGCAAGCAGTCTGATATACTCTGAATGCAGTGTGATGATCGGAATCTCAAAATAGCTGGTAAATTGCCTTGAATTTCACACTTACTAAAAATAGTAAGTACCTCGGAATCTGATGGAATTTTGCTGAAAGCCTGCTGGAAGCATGCTGACAACAATGTTAAGCTCAATTTTCAATATATCCACCCTATTCGACCTCGGACTGACCAAAAGACTCAGAACCCTAATTTCAGACTTGGCCAATTTCACGTTGAAGCTTGCAGACGGGAACGTCCCCAGGAAGCAGACCATAGAAAAGAGACAGACGGAGAGAGAGACACAAAAACCAAAGCCAAAACGACTAGAATGGAGCAAAAATTAGGGGTCCCCATCTTGAATGGGGCGATGTGTGAAAAGGTCACAACACTTAGTATAATTCGAGTGACAAAGAAGAAGTTGTTTGATCAAGTCCAAGAGGATCAAGAGCAGTGTAAACGCGTTTCCAGACGAGAATCTTTTGGAAGATGGACATTAATGGCTCATTTATTACCCCACTCCTCTTGGTGGCGATTTTTAGGGTGAACCTTGTTTAGGGCTGAGGTGGCATAATCTGGGCCATCCAGCCAATTGTAATCTGAGCCGTCCGTTGGACTTGGCCAGCTATAAAAGAGGGAGTCCCCCTCATTTGTATTTTAGTAGAAGCAGAGCTTAGAGATCAGAGTAGAGAGTAGAGCAGAGACACTTTAGTTGTAACATCTTAGCATAGCGTAGTTTGAAGGAGAAGGAAAGTTTTCCTTTGAAAACTTTGTAAGAGATTGTTGCGAAAACTATTGTAATAAAAGATCTTTCATTGAATGGTGAATTCATCTTTGTTATAAGTAGCTAGCGAGGTTTCTTCATCCCTTCGACTTCAAGTAGCATAAAGTAGAGTAGTTTTCATTTTCATGCAAGTAGATGTTAGTTGTGGACTTGTGGAGTTAATCGAGGCAACTTCATTTTTATCCATACCACTAGCAGCTTGTTGACGGCAAGTTTGCCTTGTGTGGTCGACTGGAAAACTTTATAAACTTAACTTCGATTGTGATTCATGTATGTGTATGCGTCGTTCTATGGTACTTATATGTTGAATTATAATTTGAAAACCTCTTGTCACTCCCTTGAAGATTGCACCGACTTTGTGTAAGTTGTCCAACGTGAGGCGAAGCAGAGTCTGGTCGAAGTCTGTCAAGATTGATCCCACTTCTCGTCCTTAGATAGAACGTAAACTTCTTAGGCCCTACACTCATTTAATTTCAGTTCATTTCTGGTTAGAATTAGGAAACTTGTGCTCACTTGCCAAATCATTTGAATTACACGAAGCCCTTAGTCCGCTGTCTGCTGTCAACTATCGAACAATTGTGTAAGTCCCCTTGAAATACCAACAATATCACATCAAGCCAACTGAGACTATTCGCACTAAAGGAACCTTGGAGTTAAATGTATGATCTATCTCGCAATCTTAGCATGCAGGAAACTTTGTTCAAGAGAGGATAGAGTAGCCGTTGGCGACTTTATTCTGTGTTGCTGTGGTCACGAAAATCACGTCAACAATACCCTAGTCAGAGTTTCTGTCGTTCGGGAGGGCTCTTTGATATTTGGTTTTTACCATTTTTTCTGAGAAAATGATGATTTGTAATCTTGGGTTTGGTGATTTTTTCCTCAAAATCGTGGTTTGTTGCAATCTGTTTTGGTTGCACTTGAAGTTGCTGGGGCGAACATCTGCACAACTGGCTTCTTGCAGTCTGTTCTTGGGCATCATGCTCATTTGCAAAAGTTTCGACGGTTTGCCGATTTATCCTCAAAATTGTGGCAGCTGTTCTCGGTGTGTCTCTGGTTTCAGGGAGGGACAACTTTGTTAGATGACATCAGGTTGGATGTTTTGTGATCAGTTTTTGTCATTTTGCAGTTTCTGGGAGGGTTGGTGGCAGACTTCTCTCAAGTGGCAGAGTCAGTGGCTAGCTCTTGTCTTTTGTTGCAAAAGCATTGTGCGAGAAGGGGATAGCCTTCTTTGTTTTTTTTTGGACGGTTTTTTGGTACTTTTGGTCGTTAACATTCTACAAATCTAGGGAGGGTCTCAACAACAACAAAGTGTTTTGAAGAATTTGTGACCAAAAGTCCTGTAGATTGTTTTCTGTAGGCTAGTTAGACGATTGACCATTAAGCGAGGGTGTTAGAATAATAATTCTCTATTTTTAATGGTCAATAATATACTGTTACTACAGTAGTTAGTAGTTGAGGTAGTTAGACATCTTAAATGTCTACAGTAATCTACCTTCTCTATAAATTGTAATCTTTTCTTCTATTAATATAAGCAATTTTAAGCGATTTTCCTAGCTAAAATTGTTTCAATCCTGATGTTTGTTTGCTAATTTAACATTAATTATTAGATCATACAAAAATGATATTTATAATAACAATTTTAATTTATTTAATATTATCTCAAATAGTTGAGATTGTCTATATTTTAACATTTGTTTGTTAACATAGTAATTTTGCATAATAATATCCATTTTATAATATTATTATAATATTATCTATAATAATTATAATAATATTTAAATTGATATTTTTTATTTTTGGTATCTATTTTATTAAATTGTTTGTATTTTAATAGGTTACAATCTTGGGGATATGACATTTTAGCTAAAGGAAATAACAGTAGTAAGAGCCAAAATAATCCATGGCATCAAAAGTTCCAAACATATGTCAAAGCAAAAGCTATAAGTCTATGGCTTAGAGGAGCTTGCATCACTAAGTGTCAATCCTCCCGCATAAACGTGTAAGATAGGTCCTGGATGATGATGCAACCACCATCTCTGCTTGTGTCTTAGACTCAATGGCACCCAAACTAGTATCCAAGGTGTCTCTTCGTGCTCTATCCTCCTTTGCCATGGCTACTGCCTCTGCGTCTCAATCTACTTGGTCGACCCAATCAAGGTCCTCATTGCTAAAAATGGGATCCTCATCCTCAGTGACCAATCTGACTGTGGATCAACCTCCTCCAATGTGATGAGTGACAAGTCGTTGCCCAATATTTGTTTATGGCGAATGTGCAGGCTATAATGAACATAAACAAGATCATTCAACCTCTGCATTGACAACCTATTGCGCTTCTTGGAGGGTATGTACTCAAACATACTCCAATTACTAAACTAATTACTAATTACATTTACCTTGACGATCTCTGCAATAGGTACCCAAAAGCCCTACTCATCAAAAATCCAACTTGACACTTCATCCCCTCTGTTTGTCTTAGCATATGTTGAGGAAGTCCACTCCTCACTAACAAATATCCGCCTCAAAGCACCCTTTGATCGCAGTAAGGATTGTAGAGTGATGAAGTTGGTAGCAAAGCGTGTTATCTTAGGGCGAGCCAACTCTTTCTGTCTCGTGTATTGCCTCATAAGGTTGAGGAACCATGTGTGATTATATATGAACTTACAAATATTTTTTGCGGTCTCCACACATGCCTTGATCTTGGAAAACTTGCTAAGATCCTCCAATATGAGGTCAAGGCAATGAGCGGCACAAGGTGTCCAAAACAATGATGGGTGCCTATCCATCAATAGTCTACCTGCAACAAACATAATTTGCTGCATTATCCATGACTATTTGCACCACATTCTCCTCCCCTACCTTAGCCAAGGCACCCTCCAAAGCCTTACAAAGGAATTCAACGTTTTTGGTGTTGTCAGATACATCAATTGATTTAATGAACACTATACCACCTGAAAAATGTTAGAATTTAGTACTTGACATATATAGTTAAATAAATAAATTAACATGCTATTGTTAATTTAATAAATAAAATTGGTTTTGGAAGTTATATTCCCATAACTAGTTTTATATGGGAATAATGGCCTTATAAAGCCAATACTATGTAATAGATTCTGGTGTAATCTGAATGACAGTTTTTTAATTTGTGAGCTCTCATTTTCAATATGGTACCAGAGCAAGCTTGCTTGACCTCTCTATTTGACTTCCATTCATTTGTCTTTCATCCAAAGTGGTTCATTCAAGGCCCAATCAATGCAGACCACATGTAACAACCATTGATGTTTGTCCACTATTCTTGCTTTTTTGTCAACAGAGCAGCAGTGCAGACCACGTGCAAATTTGTGACATTCATAACTCATTTTTATTTCTTCTCTCTTTCCATCTTCTTCACTCCTTCCATTGTTTTTCCTCCATTCTATTCATGTTCATATTCAAAATCTGAAAAATTAAAAAAGTTATCTAAAGTTTTGTAGAAGAGTGTAGGCGATTGAGGAGAAGTTTGCACACAAAATGCTACCCACTTGATTTGGCATTCGAATCTGCACACAGCAGGCGTGAGGCTGAGAGGAGGAGAGAGTGGACACTGCAAAGAGAAGGATAGAGTGTTGCAAAGAGGAAAGGTAGTAATATCATTTTGTCAGCGTTCCAATATCATTCTGTATTCTATACTACCAATCATGTCTGTGGATACTGTCTTAATATATTTGTATTGACAAAAGATTTATCTTGGAGGTGACATTATCATTATTGGCTGAGCTTGGACTATTTGTCGAGAGTTGCTTGTACTCTTGCTGCTACTCATAGCAGAGTTCTACGACATCAACATCAATCTTTGATTTCTACAGTTTCAACATAAACTGAAGGTATATTGAGCAACCTGTTGTGGACATTCATTGATGCTCGTGCATTTGTGCAGTAATCAGGTATTGGAGCAAATATATTAAAGGAGGATATTAGAGTGCCGTTGCAAAAGGCATGGTCTGTCAAAGCGTACTGAAAAGAGGCGGTTAGGGAACAAAAATAAG
>VDFB02359044.1:0-33780 GCA_007258455.2 Sequoia sempervirens
TTTTTATTTTGACCTCCTTTGACCATTGACCTGTTTCATGGCTTTGTTTTTGTAGGTTGATAAACTTTTGCAGGTTAGGTGATCAAGAAGGAAGGAAGGAAACAAAGAAGAAGGTTTTTCATGGCACTATTTCACAATTGTAACAAGTGTTTTTAAACACTTTGGGGACACCTATAACCCAATCTTTGGAAATCTTGTTATCTTTCAGCTTTAGAACTTAACTACATTTCGTTTGGGATTTAAAAAGAACATACAAAAGCTTTCTTTTTCTCAAAGGGTTAAAAAGAACATTAGAAACTCAATAGATTTGATTTTGGGTTTTAAAAATTGAACAATCAAATTCAAACACTTGTTTAGGTGCTATAAAAAGAACCCATTTACTACTTTTGAGGCCTAAAATGAACATGTGCTTATCTTGTTTTGTAATGGTTTTTACAAGCTAATACCATTGAAATGCGTATGCACTTCTCTCATGCTTCATGACAATCTTGAGAATCAAAAGCATTTTTGTGATATTAGGTTGTCTAAAAGATTACCTCCACATTTCAAATTTGGGCTCTTAAAATTGAAAAAACTCTTGTTAGTGTGGGAAAAGGCCTCACGTGTTTTCTCTCCTTGTTCACGCAAACAAGGATTGATCAAACTATAGATTTACTTACTCACTTTTGTGTACCTTTAGAGGGCCTTGTTGGCAACACAAGGGTAGACAACTGAGAGGGGGGTGAATCAGTTGTCACAAAAATTTAAACTTATTAAAATTATTAACCTTCTTCTTAGATTTGATAAATAACCATGAAGGCATAAACCATCAACACATCAGAAATACACATAACACCAAGATTTTTACATGGAAACCCTGTTAGGGGAAAAACTGCGGTGGAGGTTAGTCCACAAGATTATACCCTATTAAAAGTATAAAGAAGAATAAATGGGGAATGCACTTGCATTCAGGAACAATGCCTAGAGCTCACTGCTCAAATACAACAAGGCTTACTGCCCAAAGGAAGACACACTATCTTATAGAAACATTCAGATTACATCCGCAGGATTTTGAACTGAGAAAATAGCATTTGCTAATGCTTGATTACAGTTCCGGTTAAGCACATGAACACTTCTTCACACTCTACTCACTCTTCTTCACGCTCTGCTTTTGCCTTCGAATGATTAGGACATTATTCGAACATATCATACACATGCATGCCTCCAAATGGAATAAACAATCGCTTATATATATCCGCAACAAGAGATTACATCACTACATGCCAACTTCAACAAAATATAAAATGTGTACAAATTGCCGGCCCAAAACATAAATAATTTACAATGTGAATCAACTAATGTCAGCCACAACATAATGAAGACCCAAAAAAAATCCTCGAACATGAAACACCTTAAAAAATTATTCCACGAAGATCCACAACAGACTACCATTACCTTTTCGGCCATGAACATGAAAAACATGAACACACAAGAGAAAATCACCAATCGCGAGCACAACGATCAATGTAGACATGTAACATAGATAGAGCATGATCTAGAAACATCCAAAAAAATCATGAATCACCAGAGAAGCATCCAAAACAACTAAACTTACTAGAATCACATCATCTTCATTCAAGAACACTCGCTGAAGCAACAAAAAAATTGTTTGAACATAGATACTCATAACTCAATCAAATCATCATGTGGATCTCTGAAACTTAACATGGATAAATTAGATCTAATAAAAAAAAACCCTTTAATCCAAAACCTCTGATCATCAACGTATTGAGCTCAGAAACATACTGAACTTCACTTCACCATTGACAACTTGCAACTTATTTTATTACAATTTTCTCAATATCCTCGACATATACTACCTCTAATGACATTAATTCCAATAGTGTTGATATCAATGACAACCACATATCAGAAACATCCAACAATCTCCCTCTTTTCCATTGATGACAACACATGATGTGAAAAACACCATCAACACAACTCTCCTTAGATTTTGACTCTTTTCTCCTCAACTCTTCTCCCCTAGTTTTCACATGATTCTCCCCTTTGACATCAACAACAAAAGGTACATATTATCTTTCTCCACAAGCTCTGAACCCTTGTCACGAACATCGAGCTGCTCACAGGTAACAACCACCACAACATCAATCTGGATCAAGATATGACTATGAAATGCATGGACTGATGCAAGTCAATGCATCTTAGTTTTGATTTGGAGGGGTAATCACCCCTAGCTTCCCTATGAGATACTCAAAAGTATCCTTAGGCAATGGTTTGGTAAAGATATCTACAATATGTTCCTTAGTAGGCACATACTCCAATCTGACTTCCTTTTCACTCACCTTCTCTCTCAAAAAGTGAAACTTGATAGATTTATGCTTGGTCTTTGAATGCAACACCAAATTATTAGAAATCTTAATTGCACTTGAATTATCAAGGAATATAACAATAGTTTCATCATACATAACTCTGATATCTTTCAACATCTGCTTCACCCACAATACTTGAGTACAATTGTTAGCAATAGCAATGTATTATGCCTCTGCAATAGATAAAGAAATGGCATTTTTATTCTTACTTAACCATGAAATCAACTTCTTTCCCAAGAAAATGCACCACCACTAGTACTCTTTCTGTCATTCACATCACCTGCCCAATCAACATCAGTAAAAGCACTCAAAGTAAGGTCACCATATTTAGGGTACCATAGGCCAAAATCAACTGTCCCCTTCAAGTATCTAAAAATCCTCTTCACAACAGTCACATGAGATTCCTTAGGATCAGCTTGAAATCTTGCAACAATGCATACAACATTCATGATATCAGGTCTAGTTGGAGTCAAATAGAGAAATCCACCAATCATTGATCTGTATCTAGTATGATTTTCTTTAGGAGAATCATCATCTTGTGTCAACTTACATTTGGTCACCATAGGTGTACCAAATGGCTTTGAATCTTCCATACCAAACTTCTTTAGCAATTCTTTTTTTTCACATACTTAGACTAAGATATAAGATCCCTTTATCTGAACAGGTAATTTGCAATCCCAAAAATAATTTCATTTCTCCAATCATAGACATCTCAAATTCATTCTACATCTCATCAAAAAACTTCATGCGCAAACTATCATCTCCTCCAAAAATGATATCATCAATAAAGACTTCAACAATCAAATCTTTACCATGATCAATCTTGAAATACAAGTTACTATCAGTAGTATCTTTATTAAATCCAAGCTTCAACAAATACTTGTCTAATCTAGCATACCATGTTCTAGGGGCTTGCTTAAGTCCATATAATGCTTTCTTCAACTGACAAACCATATCTCCCTGATCAATCAATTGAAATCCACCAGGTTGCTCAATATACACTTCTTCTTCCAGTTCACCATTTAGAAATGCCGATTTGACATCCATCTGATAAACCTTGAAGTTTTTGTAAGCAACATAAGTAAGAATAGTCTCACAGCTTTAATCCTAGCAACAAGGGAAAAAGTTTCTTCAAAGTCAATTCCTTCCATCTGAGAATATCCTTTGCACACAAGTCTTGCTTTGTTCTGCTGCTTCACCTTGCTCGATAGGTTTGTTTCTAAGACCCATTTAGTTAATTGTTTTGTCCTTAGGTCTAGAATAGAATCACATGCATTGTTCTTCTCAATTTGTTGTAGTTCTTCTTTCATTGCTTCCACCCAATGTTCATCTTTGCATGCTTCATTGACACTATTAGGCTCAGTCTTTGAAATCAAACAGTATTCTTCTGTGATTCTTCTCCTAGTTTGAAAACCTTTGTTCTTATCACCTATAATATGATCTTCTAAATGATTTAGTCTTACATACCTTGGAGTCTTAGGATGTTCTTGAACTCCAGGCTCTTGTGATCTCACTTTTGCTCTTTCACTAGTTTCTTCCTCTTGATTTTTCGGATTCACCAGAATGATCTAAACTTTATTTTGAGTCTGAACTTTCTTTCTTGTAATTGAACTATTATTCTAATTATCTGAATCATATCTGCAGGTTCTAGATGGTCTAGCTATGTCTTCATCAACCTTGACATTAACACTTTCAACTACTTTCCTTAATCTCTTGTTGTAGCACCGGTAGGCCTTACTCTTAGTAGAATAACCAAGAAAGATTCCTTCATCACTTCTAGCACCAAAATTTCCTATATCTTCATCTCTTTTGAAATGGAATTTACTTCCAAAGATTTTGAAATATCTAACAATAGGCTTATGACTAAACCATAGCTCAAAAGGGGTCTTACCGGTATCACCTTTGATTGCTTTGATTGGTGTAAACAATACTCACAACCTTCTCTCAATAGATATGTGAAGACAATTCGCTAACATCCATAGTCTGTAACATCTTAAATTTGTCCTGTTCTTCCTTGCAGCTCCATTTTGTTGGGGTGCAGAATGAGATAAAATTGTCTCTTTATCATGCTCTTCACAAAATTAAACTCATGGGAGTAGATTCTACCTCTATCTCATCTCGGACATTTAATCTTTAGTTTGTCTCTATGTCTCAACCACTTGCTTCTTAAAAATCTTGAATTTCTCTACGACTTCGATTTTTCCACCAAAGTAACATCAATCTAGAGTAATCATCAATAGTAACATAGATTACTTGTCTCACTTATGAAGCTTCTGATTCTAGAAGTACACTCGTCGATTATGAACAAATAACACTTCATTTTGAACAATGTTATTTGCTCTGAAATGAAATTCTAGTTTCTTCCCTACGTGTTCACTTACATATAGTATTGGCTGTAACAGGAAATATATTGCCAAGGAGTAGAGACTTAAACGATAATATTGTCAAGTTTTGACACAATCTCCTATGCCACAACCAACTTTCATCAACTTGAGCAATCAAGCAACTTTTACCAATAGCATTCAGGTGAAAGATGTTACCTTTTGTTTTTATACCTGAAGCAATCACATTTTTGGAACTCCCCAGTATTCTGCACTTTCCATCCTTGAACCAAAGATTGTATCCCTTATCAACCATCTATCCAACACTTAAAAGATTATGCTTCAAGCCTTCCACATACAAGACATCATCAATATTATTCTTACCATCAAGAGAAATGGATCCTCTGCCACAGATTACACTAGCTTTTTCATCACCAAATCTTACAACACCACCATCATACTTTTCCAGGTTCACAAATTTGCTTTTATCACCTGTCAATCACCCATTCATCTTTTTCTTCAACTCTAGCTGCTAGAGCTTTCTCCACATTTGAGCAACTAGCAGATTCAATTGGTACAAGATCATTTTACTTGATAGCAATACCTACCCATTCATCTTCACTTACATTCCCTTTATCAGATTCATCATCCGTCACACCTTCATCAACAACATAATAACACTTTCTTTGGAATCTAGACTTGTTAGGTCTTGGCTTAGGAACTCTTTGCGGACACCTTGATGCAAAATGACCTATCTTATTGCAAGAAAAACATTTAATAGGAAACTTCCCTTTATACTTACCTTCTCCTCTGGATTCCCTTTTGATAATAAGTGCTTCAAGCTCGTCTAGTTTTCTCTCCTCTTCTTTAATCTCTCTCATTTCCTCCTCATAATTGAATGTTTTTCTAGAAGAAATTTCTCCTAGATCATATCTCTTCTTATCCTTTCTGGAGGTAGTAGCTTTGAATACAGATTCTATCTTAGGAAGAGCATCACCAAACATGCTTAACTCAAAAGTTGTAAGCTTACCAATCAACATGTCTCTGGTTACATTTGTCACAGTCCAGATCTTCTCAATAGAAGTAGCTTTGGATTTGTATGCAGCAAGCAAGGATTTGAGTACTTTAGCAATTTTTTTTGATTCATCGAATGTTCCACCAACATAATTGATACTACACACAAGTTCATTCACTCTCTGCATGAAAGAAGTAATGTTCTCATCATCACCCATTCTCAACATTTCATATTTCCCTTTCAGGCTTTGTAGCTTAGCAACCTTCACATGTGCATAACCTTCATACAAAGTTTACAAATTTTTCCATATCTCATAAGCGGTCTTCAGATCCATAACATTTGTCATCTTGAAATCAATCAGAGCACTCAACAATGCTTCCTTAGCCTTGATATTGTACTCAACATCCTTAATCTCAACAACAGTAGAAGGACCATTCTATGGGATGATATACATATTCCTTGTAATATTCCAGAGGGGTTCACCAATGCATCTCAGATGACACTCCATTCGGCGTTCACAAAATAATTTGTTCCATCAAATCTTAGTCTATCTTCTTGCTTATGTCTCCATCTTGGATTCTCACCTCAAGCTATCAAACTTGAAATTTCTTTTAGGTATCGATTGGCCCAGAGCGCGAGGTGAACAAGCGGGAGGTGAATCAATTGTCACAAAAAGTCCCAAACTTATTAAACTTAGTAGCATATTCACCGGATCTAATAATACTTGATGAAGGAATAAACTATTAACACGTAAAAATACACATAACACCAGTTTCGTGGAAACGGTAGGGAAAAACTCCCGCAGGTGGAAGTTGATTACAAGATTATACCTTGTTAAAAGTATAAAGAAGAATAAATGGGGAAAAAACTTGCATTTAGGCACATTTCCTAGAGCTCACTGCTCAAATACAACAAGGCTTACTGCCCAAAGGAAGACACACTATCTTACAAAAACATTTAGATTATATCCACATTATTTTGAACTAAAAAAATAGCATTTGCTAATGCCTGATTACAGTTCCGGTTAAGCACATGAACACTTCTTCACACTTTGCTCACTCTTTCATGAACTGGACTACACCTTAAATAATTGAAATTCATTCCTCTCCACTTGCACATGCATCAAATGGAATAAAATCAACATATATATACATGACAAGAGATTACATTGCATGTCGGCTACATTACGAAAATGTACACCTATTGTCTGTTAAAACATAAATGTTTGCAAAGTAAGATCAACCAATGTAATACAACATAATGAAGACCCACAAAAAATCGCGAACCGCAGAAACACCTTCAAAAATTATTCACAGGGTCGCTTAAAAACACATTACATGGCAAGTATGAGCGTGAAAACATGAACCGCAGAAAATCACCAATGGCAGGCGTGATCAATGCAGGCGATGGCAACACCCAGATGAGCGTGATTTAGAAACATCCAAAACATCATGAATCACTAGAAATTATCCATAGCAGCCAGAATTACTACGGAGTCGCCAATAGCTGAACCGAGAACAATTGACAACAAAAAAGCTGGGAACACAAATACTCCTTAGCTTTCAAATTGATATTCCCATGCGGATTGAAACATGTGGATAGAGTGAGTATAATCAGGCGGCAAACGCTAATCCTCAACCTTTTATCATCAATGTATCTTGAGCGACATGTGAACTTCACTACCCGCGACAGCATAACGTACGATTTTTCTCAATATGCTTGACGCGCTGGCCTCTGGCGACATTATTACTGTGTGAGTGTGCAGGCCTCAATGACAACCACATATCAACAACATCCAACATGCCTGCCTTAGTGGGAAAAATTACTCACCCCAAGGGAACTACCCAAGCGGTAAGAGCATAAGCCAGGCTCTTCCAAACCGCTATACAAATTTGTGGTTGCAAGGAAAGTTTGCGATCAACAAAGTGGTGCATGATAGTTCTCCCCCAATATCTTTATGATGCATAAAGCCCTAGTTCTAATGGTTTGGAGACCTCTTGAGGGAGTTTATCATTGTGTCCTTTGAACTGGATGCCCTTATTACAAACTCTTGTTTAGTAGCCAAAAAGCTCAATATTTGTTGGCATTAGGAGGTCGGACCTCTAGAGCTGTTCCACATAATTGCGATTCTTTGTAGAGATGAAAAGTTCATCATGGGAGATTCACGAGAATTGAAGCTTGGATGACCCATGGAAGTGAGTGTCATGGAGGGGAGCCAGTGTGTTCAAGCTTCTAATCATCTGCTATGAATAAGCATAGTTGGATTTATCCTAGTGGGAATTCAACAATTATTTTCTTTTCGATCCTAGGATTGTGCAATCTTTGAGTCAGTTAAACACATTGCTTGGATCCAAAATCTTGAAAACAAAAATTCAACAAGGAAATCAAATTTCAAACCTTTAGAAGGAGCAAATACCTTTGAAAAAATCCAAGTGCTACTGCTTGTCCCTAGGGATTTCATCCTTAGAGGCTTCTAAGTATTTGGATTTATATCTCAATTTTCTCTCTAAAGTCAACATTAGGGAACTATTGCCTTGATTCTCTTGATTTCCACATAATGGACTTTATGGGATGAAAAGAAATTGAGACATAAACATTTAGTTCAAAAGCTAAGCAAGAAAGTGTTTGTGGTAAAAAGAACTCATTAAGAAAAGATAAAAGACAATTGAACCCCACACATGTGTTTTCTCAAATGATTTCCCGCAAGATCAAAGTTCCAAAACCAAAGTCCATCAATCGTCACAAATGTCTTAGTCCAATAAATCTCAAGAAATGTTAGTCTATGCTTTATCAAGTTAGAGAAAAATTTCTCTATAACTTTTACAAACGTGCTTCAAAAGACAATCCCAATTTGTATTCATTCTATTATTGTCAAAATACAAGTCTTTTTCAAATTTTTGAGTATCTCACTTTGTAGGGTTGGCAAGTTCTTGGAAGTATAGCATGTTCTTCAATACCTAGGTCTTGTAAAAAAAAGTCTCTCTAAGTTCACTTAGGATCAAAATCAACACTTTCATCCATTTCAAAACATCAATCAAAACCCATCTCACAAAAAACTCTTAGAATCTTGGAAAAATCCTTCATACTAGACTTTGGGAAAATCCTTTGAAACAAATCAAAATCATCTTGTTTGACTAGGTGTGTGTAGATGAATCCTTCTTCATACACTTAGTTAAATTATCACCTTGTGGACAAGTTTATTCTAAGACAAACATATAACCTCTTGGAGTTTATGAGTTCATTATCAAATGAAAATCAAATCCAAATCAAGTCAAAATCAAATCCAAATCAAATCCAAAATCCAAAATCCAAAAGTCCTAAAGTCTAGTATCCCTCCAAGGTTCTTAAGATTTCAATCATTCACATCATTCATCTTTCATTTATCTCATCATCACCACCATTTGATCCTTAACATCTTAGAATTTATTTTTTGTACCTAAATTTTAGACCAATCTAAGGAGTTAGAGGTTCACCTCCCACATTCCTGAAAATTGATCCTCATTTTATGGTCCAAACTAGATCTCAACTCAAGAAGAACATGGAAACAAACAAAGAAACATCCACTTCAAGTGACTTGAGTCAAACTACACCTGAAATCAACCCCATTAGATCTAGCAATCCTCCACTCAACCTTCCTCAACTACCACAAGATCTTCAAGAGGGAGGTTTCCAAGTGTAGGATATCATCAATTCCTAGGAATGACTCAAGATCAAATCATATAAATGGTCCAAAACCTCAAAAATCACAAAATTGTCAACACAATGATGAGACTTAATCCTTCACAATACATGCTATAATTAGCAAAGGAAGGGGCTAAACTCCCTTATAATTATGTGAGTAGTATTGTGGAAAAAAAATCTTGCGATTATGCCACCAATATCATTCACACCTTCCTTCCAAAACATCATCCAACCCATCCTCCAACCAACATCATCTCATGCTCCAAGTCAACCCATGGTTACCAAGGGAAGTTCATTGCTTCATGATCTTCAAACACATCCCATTATAAATAACCAAGACTTAGATGCAAACACCATCTTGGGTCAATCCATTCCTCAAAATTCGAAACACCCATACGTTCCACTCATCTTTAATGACACCAATAATCCATCCACTTTCACCGCATCATCAACATATTCCCTTGATACACAAGTCTCTCTCCCCATGACTTCACAAGGACAAGGGGGACTATTTGGACAAAGGGGAATCTTTGATCCCTCATCATCACTTTCTCAAGGAAATACACCACCTATCTTCCCACCATTTCCCCCTCTACCATTAACATCCACACCAATCCTTGGTTTAGGGCAACCCCCTTTACCAATCCTCAATCAACCAAATCCAAGAAATCCTCCAGTCATAAATCAAATCAACATACCGAATCCTCCAATCATGCCACTGATATAGCAACACAAGGTGGCACCAATCCAAACAACACAATAAATCACTACACCATCTATAAATGTGGTCTCCCAAGGACCTAGCATATCAACTGCACCCCCTATCATCAATCCAACGACACCTCAACAACCACCTCAACAAACTCTCATCACAACACCTCACACCAATCCAAATCCTCGACCTCCACCACTGAAACCAAACATGTAAAATCAATACAGTATCACATTACAAGCTACCCAAAAATCATATCAAAAAGCATTCCAACAATTTCAAGCTCAACAAGCCTCACAAGCTGCACAACAAGTTGCTCAACAAGCACAAGCATAACAAGCTGCACAACAAGCACAAGCTACTCAATTGCAAGCTCAATATTTATTGCAACAACAACAAGCTGCCCAAGCTACCCAAGCTATGAAAGCACAACAAGTTGCACAAGCCGCCCAGGTCGCCCGAAAAGCTCAAGCTCAAGCACAAGCTCATTATCAAGCCCAACAAGCTCAAGCACAAGCACAATACCAAGCACAAAAAAAAGTGACTGAACAAAAATCCTATCAACAAGATTTGCAACAATATCAAGTGCAACAAGAAGAAGATCAACTACTAGCCCAACAACAAGCATTATTGGCACAACAATAAGCATTGTTGGTACAACAATAGTAAGACCAACAACAACGCTTGTTGGCACAACAACAACAAGACCAAAAACAGGTGTTGTTGGCACAACAGTAATTGTAGGCATATCAACAAGCGTTGTTGGCACAACAAAGCATGCAACCACCTCCCACGAACACAAGATAACTCACCCATCACTCAAATGATCAAACCGCCTCAAAACACATTCATCCCACCACCCGATCTACAAAATGATGTGTTTGCAAAAATAAAATTTCTCTCACAAGTGATAGACCTACAATCTGGGAAAACAATGAAACCCCAAGGGAATTTGTGCCCTTATCCTTTCGACAGAAGCATTGTGATGGTACCATTCCCAAAAGGGTTCGAGATACCTAAATTTGACAAATATCATGGAACTGGTAACCCTGAAGATCACATTAGGGAATTTCATGTTCACTGTATGGAAGTTACATACGACGACACTTATCTAATGCAACTATTCCCTCAGAGTTTGGCTAAACCGGCAATGGAATGGTTCTCTTGCCTTCCTCCTAGAATTAAAAAGTTCCAAGAAATTGTGGATGCATTCATACAGAACTACACATTCAACATAGGCATGGATGTGAGTCTAGAAGAACTATCTGCTCTAAAACAAGCTAAGGGGGAAACATTCACATCCTTCTTATAATGATGGTGATCCAAGGCCAACTGGAGCAAGTGGACTATGCTAAAAGAAAAACAAACATGTACTATCATCACTAATCTCGATGGAAACTTGTCCTTCCATCTAAAAATGCAATGCATCACCACATATGACCAGTTGATGCCCAAGGCGCTTAACATTGAAAGAACCCTTATTGCACAAGGGGGGTCACCTACTTATCAAGATAACCGCCCATCAACTAGTTATAATGAAAAACCTCACACATGGGCAGAGAACAAGAATGCCACTAACGATGGTGTGGTTGATGCCAAAGTTGTTATCAGTGCCCCAAGGAAAAACACACAACCATATCAACAACTGCAAGCCAATAACTGAAACAACACACAAGCCAATGCGGTATCGCAACAACCCAATAGTCAAGTGGTCAATAATCTAAATAATCAAGGGGGATGACCCCTATAGAACAAGTATCCTCCCAAAAAAAAAACACACCCCTTGGGGAATCAATCGAGTCTGTCATGAAAAAACTAGTGTAGGAGAATCTCATTAAAATCCCCATTTATGAGAATTATCAAGAGCCCCAAGTGAAACCACCAAGGTATAATGAAAACCACCTTTGCAATTTTCATAAAATCAAGGGGCACATGATTTCCAGTTGCATGAGACTGAAAAATTTGATCCAAGACCTTTTTGATGATAGAACCATAAATGTTGAACAACCTGCAGGAAATTAGGACCTTAAGATACACACGAATCCCATGCCAGATCACAATAAAGGGAACAACAATGGAAAGGAAAAGTATAACAATGCAAACCATGTTTATGATCATGTTGTTGCATCCTTAAATGAATGGGTCACTGTTGTCAATGTCAAAGGAGCTAGAGACGACAATGGAGTCACCACACGTGGTGGCAGAGTTACCATTCCTAGACCATCCCAACCATCCAAGGCACTAGCCTCTAATTTGAAATCTATTCCCAATGGTTATAATGTCTTGGACCAGATAAAAAGAGCCCCTACCCAAATATCCATCATGGAGTTGCTAAAAATCTCATCTGCACATAGGAAGATCCTAAAAGAAGCATTAGCCACATCCTCCATCCCAACATATCTTGATGCAGACTAGTTCCAAGCTATGGTTGGACACATCACCACACTGCATCTCTTGACATTCTCTGAACAAGATCTCCCAACTCAACCATCTCATAACCATGTACTCCATCTTGAAGTCCTAATCCATAAGAATAAAGTCAAAAGAGTCTTGGTGGATGGGGGTGCAGGTCTAAATATATGTACTCTCAAGCTAATAAAGAATCTGGGATTCTCTGAGGACGTCATTGAAAATGGTAAAGGTATTACAATTAGGGAATATGATGATCAAGAAAGAGCATCTCAAGGAACTATTCAAGTAGGGCCATCCATCATGGAAACTACATGCCAAGTCATTGATCTAGAACTACCTTACAATATCATCTTGGGGTGCCCATGGATCCATAGGATGCAAGCTGTCACATCTACCTTCCATCAATGTGTCAAGTTTCCCTATCAAAATCAAGAGGTCACTATCCATGGTGATCCTGAGCCATTTTATTATTGCAAGAATCAGGAAGCCAAGTACTACAAGATCCCTCAAGTCCCAAATAATGATGAAGGCCCTACAACTCCATATGTAGACCCATCTACCTTGGCCTCCACTTTTGAGAAAAAGACACCCGCAATTCCTGACATCTCTGATATCAAAGTCATTATCCAAGACAATGGGTGTGGGGATTACAAAATGAAAAAAAGTGCCTTTGTAATAGGAGAGTTACCTCAATCTTCTTGATCTCATGGACAACCTCAACCAATTGAAACATTGGCCCAAACCTTCAAAGCAGACCCCTCTAGATTCAAGAGGTGGGGGGACCTAAGCTGGGAAGTGGTAGATGAAAAGGACATATCAAGTCTGCTATACCATGATGAAAGGCCCATGCCTGATCTTCCCATGGATGACAACAACAAAGGACTACAGATGATGCAAGGATGGGGCTATAACAAAAATGAAAGGCTTGGAAAAAATGACAATGGTCTTCTAGAACCTATCATTCCTGAGAAGCGTATAAGAAATATTGGCCTTGGATGCACCCCTTTGAAAATAACCATACTTGGCAAAGGTGCCCCGATTAGAAAATTCAAAGCTCCTCTAAGTTCTTTGGTATCCCACAAGTTTACCTTTGAGCAACTATACCTTTGATATAGCCAATGTGTGTGACGGATCCCACCGTGACCCATCTCAGCATGCTGTTTGAGGATTCCTTCTCATGATTAGTACCCTATGCTGGGTCCCAAACAACCGAACGCAGGAAAGCAAAACATCTACCCTCAACTCACTTCGATTCAGGCATTAATAGGGACCTAATTTTACATATTCCAAAAATGATGAGGCTCTAAAATTCAGGAGGTTCACGGAGATATCTACCAACAGAATCACAAAAGTAGGGAACGACATTGTTGGACTGCATACCTATTATTGAGAATGATTGAATCCTTCATTCCACAAAGTGAAGTTAAGGGAATAATATCTAGGTCTTTGAGTGAAAACCACATTGTGGCACTCTCCGACTCAAAAATAGTGAAAAAAAAGGATGCATCCAATGGTAAAAACCTCTCTAAGGCACCAGAGGATGAGGGATTCACTATTCCCCTTAGCATTATTCATCAGGAGAAGTCAACAGTCTTGGTAGAAAAGTGCAATCCGGTCAACCTAGGAATCGAGGAAACACCACATATCACATTCTATGCATAATCACTCTTGACAGAAGAATAGGAACTCCTAATTGCTTTTCTAAGGGAAAGAAAGGTAAAATTCGCATGGACCTACGCTGACATGCTTGGTCTTGATCCAGAAGTTGTGGCTCACCATCTAGCCATCTATCCAGAGGCAAAGCCAATTAGACAAAAATTGAGAAAAATGCATCCACAAATAGCATTACTGGTCAAACTTGAATTACATAAGCTCCTTGATACTGACTTCATGCAGCCAATTGATTAGCCAGAGTGGGTTTCAAATCTTGTACCTGTTTCAAAGCCCACTTGGGGCATTCTCATCTGCACAAACTTCAGAGACCTTAACAAAGCATGTCCCAAGGATGATTTCCCTCTCCCAAACATAAACATGATTATGGATCAAACAACATGACATGAAATGTTGTAATTAATGGATGGGTTCTCAGGGTACAATCAGAGAATGATAGCCAAAGATGATCAACACAAAATAGCTTTCACCTATCCATGGGGGACGTACTATTGGAACATGATGCCATTTTGGGTTGAAAAATGCAGGAGGTACCTATCAAAGAGCTATGATGCTAATCTTCCATGACATGATTCACAAAACTATGGAAGACTATTAACAGGATGACATAATGGCCAAATCAAAAGTGTCGGGGTCCTTATAACAACTAAGCTCCATAACAGTGGTGCGGAAATACAAGGTCATTCTCAATCTAGTGATGTCTTGATGCACAATTGAGCGGCTAGGGTAATTCTGAGGTCAAGGTGAACCCACAGGTTTAGTATTCTGAGGTGGAGGCACCAGGACATTTGAAACAGTGGGGAGTTTGCAAGAGACTCCAGCCACATTGGTTGGTTTATAGCACAACTGAGATAAAAGAAACCTCCATACCCTCTCATCTACTCCACATGAAGGTATGAAACAAATGGGATGAGAAATGTGATGTTAGCAAGTAAAGGAGTAGCACTCACGCCAGCTGAATTCTTATGCACCCAAATTCTAAAGCAAACCATTGATCCTATCTATATCAAGAAAAAAAAAAATCCTTGAGCTCTCATAGTACAACATAGTGCGAAGCTGAGGAGGCGAGATCAGCCCCATTGATGGTGCATGGTAGAAATGCGGCCTGATTAAGCCATTGAAGGCTTTCTTAAGTGGTTGTAATTACATGCACAAAAAATCAAACTTTTATATTACACTTTGTTAGATAAAACTCATTACATACAGATAGTCCTCTCAAGTATCCCGGTTTTCAAAAGCAAGCTCTACTGGAAAACAACTAAAGTGATTATGGGCGACATGTTTTTTAAATTTGAGATGGTAGCTTGACCCCTATAAGCGCAGTGCGTGGCTTTCGCGTGACGGCGGCCCGGCGCGTGCCCTCATTTCAACAAGGGATGGGGAGACTAGAACTACGTGACAGCGAGCCATAGCAGGTGCCCAGCTGGCCGAGAAGGCTGGGTGCCCGATGGAACATGACATTGAATATATAGAATGGAAGGCCATTAAAGGACAGTAATTACACGGACGGTGGCGAGAGCATGGTACTCGGAGGGGGCCGGCATTTTAGGAATTCCCAGTAGATTCGCAATATAAGCATAGTGGATCACTGGAAAGTATACTTCGATGGATCTTACAAACAACATGGGTCAGGAGTTGGAGTCTTCTTCATTACACCACAAGGAGATTGCATACCTAAGTCATATAAGTTGTCTTTTCCTTGCACAAACAACATTGTAGAATCTTAAAGCCCTTGTCGTGGGACTCAAAATAGAAATGCGATGGCGGATCATGGCACTCAAAGTCTGTGAGTTATTTGATAAGTATTGGAGTGGAAATGGTAGATACCAAATGAGGATGAGTTGAATCCATGCGAAATTGGTAGAAAACTCAAAAGATTCTTCATTAATAAGTTTGAGCAAATATGAGAAAACAACATATAGGCACGAACATATGGAAAAAGATTGGATCATTCTTTGGATGTCCCTGGCATCCCTAAGTAAGTTCTTGTAGAGCAACCTGCATTGCCAAGTTAAAGTTTTGAGTCTAAATTCATGTGATCATTGGTCCTAGTGATCACACCGGTATCTTGATATATACACACTGTATAAAATGAATTTGCACCCGTGCAGTTGCACCCTCTCTTTCACTTTAGAAACCTAATTTAGAGCTTAAATTGATTAAACTCTAATGGTGATCACTTGGTTTGTTTTGTGTGTTGGGTGGAGGTGTTTCTATTACAAGGACACATGCTGATGAACTTGTCATGCTTGACGTGCTTCGTCCCTTGCGATTCACCTTGGCGGGTGAGAGCCCGATAGAGGGCATTACTCTTCCCATTAGCGGGGGAAGTTATAGCAACCTTCTTGGACACTTGACCTGAATATGGTTGTTTTCTTTCTCATTCCTTCATAATCAGTCTTTGAACTTGCATTTGGAGGTTGGAAGAAATATTGAAAAGACTTGGCTCTCATACTCTCACTCTCACAAGCTCGCTTCCAAGCATTCCAAGCATTCAATAGCAACAATATCTCACTCCATCACATCGGTAGAGAAAGTTTGGGACCACACCATTGAAATAGAGGCTTGAGTTCCTCTCATTTCTCCCCCAAGCAACCTTGAGTTCTCTTGGTGGAGGTGGTAAGCTTCCCTCTCCTCTCCTCTATCATTTGGTTGAGTAGCATAGTACTTTTTGTAGTGCTTGTGTTTTTATCACTTCTTTATCTCTTTTCCATTGGCTGTCCATGGAGGTGGGAATACCTAAACGAGGGTTTGAATGAGGCAAACCCCTATAAAACCACCCCCCAACATTCTCTCTCTTGTTGTGTGTAGGTGTGTGAGCTCTTGGAGGATCAGTTGGCGAATGAGTTCATTGGTGAGATTCTCCTCATCTTTATCACTTTCGCTTATTTGCTTTATAACATTAGAGATTACTTAATCTATTTAGTTACATCATTATGGCCTTTTAGTTAAATAGCTAGACTGGTAAGTTGTTTTGGTGTGCTTAACCGTGTCTCGGCTGTTATCTGGTTGTACGGACTATAGCGCGCTTTCGAGATGCTAGCGCGCCGCGCTGTCGTCCATAGTCTACACTGACGTGCTCAGATAGAGAGCTCTCTGAGGTGTAGAGTTGGACCTAAAAACTAACTCACCTAGCCCTGTATCAAAACTCGGATCACAGGACCTAAAAATCCTCATCATTCTCATCCTCATACCCTAAACAATACATTTAGCTGAGGTAAGTTAGGGCAACCTCTCGCGTCTCGACCCTCCATGACCTGGGGTCTTGCATGTGGTGGTCCCCCTCTCTTACATTTTTGGTGAACCCGATGTGAACCAATGTCTATTCATTCGTTGGTGTTAAAAATCCCTTTGGATATTTCATGGTTGTTGTCACCTTGCGTGTTGTGAAGGTTTATGAGCATCACAACCCAATCCACAATTTCTAGGCATATCGTGAGAAGTATACAACACCACCCAATGGATAGAACAAAGGTCTCGCTTGGTCTCTCTACAAGTCTCTTCTCTGGTCTCGCCATTAGCTTGGCCATGTAGGAATAGTTATTGACAAATGAGATGGGGTTCGCTGACGAAATCGATCACATTCTTACTCCTCTTGTATCTCCCATGCCATCATCAGTGGATGAGCATGAAGCTGTTCAAATCCCTATTGAATATGTGTCCGCCCATACAAGAGGGTTGGACGACCTTGAAAATCATTTGGAAAGAAATCCGAAGATGGATAGAGCCGCTCAGGTTGTCAGTGAATTAAAACACATGATGAATAAAGATCGAATGGGTGTAGAGCTTCTGAGTAGTCTCTTCAGTATTGCCAAAGCATGCGCTCCTTCGGGAAACTCTAGTTTTGCACAAGGATTCACCTTCAAATAAAATGAGAGAAAAATAGGAGTATCAATGCCCCCCACTTCTGTCTACATGGCCAATGCGGTCCCTTCCATTAGTATCCCTTCTGTCCCTAAACAACTAGAAACTATCAAGGTGAATAAGTTCTTGTTGGGCTTTAACTTTACCTCTTTTGTCACCTCCTGTGGTGGAGGCCTTGGAAAAATAGGTGGTGGAGGCTTTGGTAGTGGCGGTGGATTCGGTAGCAGAGGTGGTGCTAGCGGAAGTGGTTTTGGTGGAGTTCGTGGTGGTGGTTCCAGTAGTGGCCCTACTGGTGGCGGTGGCTCTGGTAGTGGTTCTGGCGGAAGTCACATCGGTGGTGGTTTTGGAAGTGGACCTAGCGGTGGTTCTAGAGGAGGAGGTTCCTCTGGTCCTCTATCTTCTAACGACCCTATTTTGAATACTCTACTTTAGAATATGGGTAAGATGCAGATTTAGTCAACGAGCCTTTCCCAAGCCTTTGCCCAACCTATTTTCCAGCCCTTCTTCTGACATAGCCTATTGTCAGTTGCTATCTTAAACACTCCTTTCCCTCAAGGAATGGAGATTCTGAAGTTTGAGAAGTTCGATGGTAAGGGGGATCCGCAAACACACGTGTCTTCCTTTAACGCTCTCTGCACCAATTTCTTCCATCATGACGCTTTGATGGCTAAACTATTTCCCCGATCTCTCAAGGACATAGCACTCGAGTGGTACTGTTCATTTCCTAATAATTCTATTTTCTCATTCGATCAACTTGTTAACCAATTCCTTAGGTAGTTCCAAGCAAACTTCAAGCCGAAGATGACCTTCTTGGATCTCGTCCGATGTAAGTAAGGAGATAATGAAAAGATCATTGATTTCATAGCGTGTTATCAAGCACTTCTTTCACAAATATTGTATCAGCTGCCTGATTCTGACGTGCAAAAGGTATTCATATGCAACTTACAAAGGCCTTGGAAAGAGAAGTTTTCCTTGATGAAATATCCCTCTTTTGCGCACCTGTGTTCAGCTTTACGAGAATACCAACAAACGGTTGCTCAGTTTGGGGGATATTCCTCGTGCTCCCATTCTGAGGGGAAATACATTGTGTCAATCTCTGGAAAAGGCAAAGCCATTGCAAATGTAGTAGCTTCTGCCAATGACAACAACCTCAAACACAATCAAAAGTTCACAAAGTTATCAGAATCTTATACCTCTGTCTTATAGAAGTTGCTGAGGGATAAGATCATAACCTTTCCAGCTCCTAATCCCGTTAAGGAACCTTACCCTAACTGGTATCATGGGAGCACCTACTATCAGTACCATCGTGTTAATGGACATGATACCGAATGTTGTATGCGGTTGTGTCATGAAATAAAAGACCGCATTGAAGACGGTAGCATTCATCTCGATGGGAGTAAACAAAAGAACAAAAAATTAGTGGCGAAAGAAAATAGTGAACTACAGATATACATGGACCCATTTCCCTCACATTCTTCTAACATGATTATTGATCCCACTGATTCAACTTCTCAACCCAAGGCCTATGTGAATATGGTCACGGTGACTTCCACTATTTCACCCGCACCCGGTTCGTCGGATATTACATTTACAACATAGGATCTACCTTTGAACAACAAACCCTCACCTCTTTACATTCTCGCTCGTATCAATGGTAACATAGTGACAGGAGTCTTGATAGACCTTGCAAGCCATGTGAATGTTATTACTAAAGAAACATTAGTATTAAACTCACTACAAAAAGAAAAATATGAAGATACAAGATCTACCATCCGTACCTATGATGGTATGAATCTCAAACCTTATGGCTCGATCACCCTGTCCATCCTAGTTGGACCTAGGACTGTTGAAACAGTCTTCGACATCATTCCAGAGTCAGACCTATTCAAAGTGAAGCTAGGCATTCCTTGGCTGGCTTCCATGAATGGGGTCACCTCCGTTATCCAAAAATGTTTAAAGTTCTCCCACAAGGGTGTTGTGCATATAGTGCATGATATCTTATATCAACCTTTGGTATCTCATGGTGGATATTTGTTGGATCACTTTTGGCCCTCTCCAGTTGGTCTGCTTCCTTCGAGAATGAACCTACTTTACAAGAACTATGTGAAGTATAAAACTAGAGGCAAAGGGGAGCCAAAACTAACCCTTCATGTAACAGAGCAAATGGTTACCTCCTCTTCTTGGGAAGAGAAGAAGGAGCCTGTGCTTACGACTTCTCCCTCTCCGAGAGAGAAAGAGAAGCCCACGCCGATCCCTTCTCCTTCCCGCCAAGGTAAAGGGAAGGTTACACCGTCCACCCCCTCTTCCTTGAAGGAGGAGAATCCCATGTCAGCTCCCTCTTCTTCCTGTAAGGTTAAAGGGAAAATGACCTTTTCATGGATTGCCTCGCCCTCTCCCCCTTCTTGGGAAGAGTACTAGATGAGCAAGTTTGATGGCTACTCATTAAATTCAATGATTCCTCCTTGGTGTAGGCCCAAGATCAGAATCACAGACTTTCCTAATGAATTTATAGGACCATGGTACTACTTATACAGTAGAAAGAAGGGTTCTCGCAGACAATTCGACTCGCGGCCTCCTACTGCTCTTGCTCCTAAGGTAGTGAGTGGAAAGAGGCTCGCTACCAAGGCTCTCAATTCAACTCCTCCTGTCACTCCTCAGCTTGCTCCCCTTGCTCCTACACAGGAACCCGTTCCTTCACCCGACACGACCATAGTGGACGTTCCTATGATCGAGCAGGAATGTCCTATCCCTTCGCAAGCTCTGAATTCTAACTCCAAGAGCTATAGGAACTGCCTTGCACGTGAATGGAAGTGTTAGCCAAAGGCTCTCTTGGCCGAGTAGGCCGCTTTGCAATAGAAGGAGGAAGAAATGACCGCCCCTGCTTTAGGGCCCTCTGCAATGTCTTCTTCCTCCCCTCCTGTTGTGTCTCTTTTGCTTGATCTACTCGCGACTTTCATTGTGAGCACAAACGTGCCTAACCCTAAATGGGTACAAGTGTTTATTGCTCCTTCAGAAGAGTTTCCTTTGTTGATGACTATTCCGAATATTCAACCCTTCCCTAAACCCATGGATATGGTTAACACTTCGTTCATATCCGCTATGGTTCTGTTCTCCTCCTCCTCTGCACCTCTAGCTTCATCTGTGAGGAGTTCGTCCCCTCCCACAAAGAAAGAGGCAGAGGCTAGTCCTCCTCACAATAAAGGATGTAGGAGGATCCCACCTTGACAAGGTGGCCTTGTGATGACCTGTTATGTCCTTGTGATAGAATCGGTCTTGACCTCTCTTGAGTTTTTTACCATTCCCGAATCATTCGGTGAGCCTAGCGGTGGATCTCAGGAACAACTCGTCCCGTCTGTTGAGGTAAGACATGGTGCTCCCATGGGGTGCATGTTTAACTCTATGGATGAAGTCCTGACCCTGTCGACGATCTTCGTGAATTCGCTGAATTTGACTCCACAAGAGCTTGGCAGAGAGGACCTTGAGGGGCCCTCTTCCTTGACCCTTGTTGCAGGAGGGCTGGACATCCCTCCTCTTAACATTCCACCCTTGTAGGCTCATCCTCATTCCCTTTATAAGGATTTAGATTGGGAAGCAAATGACCTTTTGGATGATCAGTGTTAGGAGGAGGTCCCCCCTTTCTTGATCTTGTGTGCGTGTGTGTGTGTTTTGTAATGTGTTCCCCCGTACTTGTGCTATGTGTGCCTGGATGACCCTCGTCACCCTTGTTGGTGCATGGATACAGGCGTGGTTTGTGTGTCGTAAACCTTCTATTTGTACCATCATTCTTCCATGTTTGTGCTTGATTTTCGATAAATTGGGGACGATGCAAAGCGTTGGGGGAATTTAGGATTCCCTTCTATGTTGACCCAATTTTTTTATTTTTTACTTTGTCTTCCGTGCATTCTTCCTGATCTGGTTGGGGATTGATGAGCTTTCGCCTTGCATTGCGGTTACCTACTATTATATGAGCTCAGAAAAATATGACCCCGCTAAACCAGATCCCCTAGTGCCCTTTGTTTGTAATTTTTACTTTCTCTTTATCTTTCTCTCTTCTTTGCTTGAGTTGTTCCTCCTATATGTAACAACGTTCTTTAACACTTCGAATTTTAGATAACAAATTCGCCACCAATGAATCTTTTCTTGAAAGTCTTCACAATACCTTTTTTCCTTGGAAGTGAATGCTCAACTTGGAACTCTAACAAAATGTGTTTCCTTCATCATGGGTTCATAAAGAAAGGACTTGAAAACCCTCCTTCGAAGTGGGAACTTCTTTGACTTCCCCTCGCATGGGGGCATGACCTTCCTTTTGAATTCTTTGATGAAGTGAACATATTTTGAAAGGATCCCTTGATGACGAATCACTCTAAGATGGCGACATTTGAATTGCGTGTCCCTTGAGTGGACCCCCCTTATACTTCATGGCGGGTTCGTCAAGGATCCTTTCTTAAAAAGAATTTGTAATGAATGGAATTTTTCACATCTAGCCTAGGGGCAACCCAACTAGACTCGTTCAATTCATCCTTTCACGTCTAGCTTGGGGGAAGCCTGACTAGACCTTACTTTTTCAAACTGTGTGTCCCTTGAGTGGACCCCTCTCCTTTTGAAGTGTTCCCGAGGGACCCCTTTGAAAGTTTTTCGGTCTGCATGACTGGCTGCTATAGAAATGTTCTGTCTATGGGTAGACATGTCATCGCTTTTAGATGCATTCTATCTATGGGTAGACATATCGATGCTTTAGACATGTTCTGTTTGCGGGTAGACATGTCGCCACTTTTAGATGCATTCTATCTGACGGTGAAGCGCTGTCGACACTTTAGAGACACTCTATCTACGAGTGGATGTGTCACCGCTTCTGACATGTTCTATCTGCGGGTAGACATGTCGCCTCTTCTTGACTTTGCGAAGTCCACTTCCTTGGGGCTTCCTCCATGAGAGAGATTTTGGGGGTTTCCTCCTTTTAGGTCTGCGGGCTTATAAGGTGCTTTGTTGTTCCAACTTCTTAGTTCCAAGCAGTTGTGGAGTCATTTGTTTTTCCTGGATCTTCAGGTTGGCCATATCACGGTTTGCTTCCTTGATGATTCAGGTATACTTTTCTAACCCTACTCTCTTCTTGATCTGCTTTCAGGCATAAGTGCTTATTAGCTCACTAAGTGGGAAAAATGTATAGAGTGAATTTTCACCCTGTGCAATTCCCTTTGCCTCTTGCGCTTTGGCTTCGTGAGGCTTAAATTCCTTAAGCCCAGCGATGGGTCAGCTTGGCGTATTTTGTGGTGGGCGTTTTGTCCAAGGATGCCCATTTCGACACACTTACATCCCTGGCAAATTCCTACGGCTGAGCCAGCAGAGGCGTTACTCTCCCCATTGGCAATAAAGTTGTAATGCCTCCTTCGACCACTCTACCCGAATATAGCCATTTTCTTTCTCATTCCTTCCTAATCAGTCTTTGAACTTGCATTTGGAGGTTGGAAGAAATCTTGAACAAACTTGGCTGTCATACTCTCACTCTCACAAGCTCACTTCCAAGCATTCCAAGCATTTGATAGTAGCAATATCTCACTCCATCACGTCGGTAGAGAAAGTTTGGAACCACGCCATTGCAACAGAGGCTTGAGTTCCTCTCATTTCTCCCCCAAGCAGCCTTGAGTGCTCTTGGTGGAGGTGGTAAGCTTCCCTCTCCTCTCCTCTATCATTTGGTTGAGTAGCATAGTATTGTTTGTAGTGCTTGTGTATTTATCACTTCTTTATCTCTTTTCCATTGGATTTCTGTGGAGGTGGGAACACCTAAACAGGGGTCTGACTGAGGCAGAACCCTATACAACCACCCCCCAACATTCTCTCTCTTGTTGTGTGTAGGTGTGTGAGCTCTTGGAGGATTAGCTGGCGAATGAGTTCATTGGTGAGATTCTCCTCATCTTTATCACTTTCGCTTATTTGCTTTATAACATTAGAGATTACTTAATCTATTTAGTTACATAATTCTATCCTTTTAGTTAAATAGCTAGGCTGGTAAGTCATTTTGGTGTGTTTAACCTTGTCTCGGTTGTTGTCTGGCCATACAGACTACAACGTGCTTTCAGGATGCCAGTGTGCCACACTGTTGTCCATAGTCCACACTGACGTCCTTGGACAAATAGCTCTTTGAGGCACAGAGTTGGACCTAAAAACTAACTCACCTAGCCCTGTATCAAAACTCAAATTGTAGAGTGATCGTAGGACCTAAAAATCCTCATCATTCTCATCCTCATACCCTAAATAATACATTTAGCTAAGGTAAGTTAGGGAAGCCTCTCACGTCTTGACCCTCCGTGACCTGGAGTCTTGCATGTGGTGGTCCCCCTCTCTTACAACACCTACCTAAGAATAGGAGTCCTTTTGACCGATATCACCCTGAACCTAAAAAGAACATTTGTTAAGAAGTCATCCCATTTTTTCATCTTAGGAGACACCCTATACCGTAGGAGTATCGAGGGGACCTTGTTATGATGCCTTAATCTTGAGGAAGCTCTGACTGCTTTAATCGAGGTACACAATGGCATTTGTGGGTCACATTCGAGTGGTATGACCTTGGCTAAGAAACTGTTGAGGACTGGGTATTATTGGCCTACAATGGAGAAGGAAGCTCACAACTATGTCCGAAAATGTTTGCAATGTCAAGAACATGGGGATCTCGTCCATGCACCAGCTCAGGAGCTCCACCCAATCATTACACCTTGGCCCTTTTCACAATGGGGGCTCGATCTCATTGGAAAAATCACTCCCACCTCATCCAGTGGACATAAGTTCATTATCACCACCACGAAGTACTTCACAAAGTCGGTAGAGGCCATTCTTATGACCTACATCATAGGAAAGAAGATATCCAAGTTCATCTTGAACTACCTTATTTTCCGTTATGGTGTCCCTCAAGCCATTATCTTAGATAATGGGACACCTTTCAAAAATTAGGATGTTTGAGACATATGCCAAAAGTTCAATATCCAACATCGCTTTTCTACTCCATACTACCCCAAGAAAATGGCCAAGCTGAGGCTACCAACAAAACCATCTTGAAAATCCTAAAGAAAATAGTCAATAAGGTTGGTCGTGATTGGAACCTCCAGTTGAACCCTGCCTTATGGGCCTACTGAACGAGTATCCATACACCTATAGGTGCAACCCCATTCTCCTTGGTGTATGGATCATAAGCCATCCTTCCTATTGAGATCAATCTCCCATCCTTAAGAATATCATTACAAAATATCATCATTGATGAAGAATATTGGGTGTCATAGTTGAACGAATTAGAACTACTGGATGAGTGGTGCATAGATGCTTTGAATCATCTTCAAGTCTATCTGAACCATCTCAAGAGGAGCTAAAACAAGAAGATCAGGATTTGAACCTTTCAAGTCAGAGAGCTCGTGTTAAAATAAAATAAAATAAATGTGCCAAATCCAGATAGCAAGGGAAAATTTGAACCTAATTGGTTGGGACCTTTCATCATCACAACAAGTTGCAAATCAAGGGCATATCAGCTATCAACACTTGAAGGTGAATCTTTGCACGAGCCCATCAATAGCTCCCATCTCAAAAAAATTATGCCAAGCTTGCAAGGTATAAATCCAAAAATACAAAAAAAATAAAAATATATAAAAATCCAAAAAAATCAAAAAAAGGATTGAAAATAGTAAAGAAAAAAATCGTCCTCTAGTGAAAACCACTTCAGTGGCTCTTTGGGCAAGTACCTTGGTGAAACTTGACAAACAGGTACCTCGTGTAAATAAGCACTTTCCATCGATCTCTTTGGATTTTTTTGCATCATTCATCCATCACACTTCATATCTTCATCCATCACCCATCCACGTTCGCATCATAGCTTGATCCTGTGTTCGTATAATGATCCCTCCTGGTACTACTCAGCCTATTCCTAAGGTTAGTTTGTCCTACCTATATTGGATTAGTCTATTGCATCGCGTTGGGAGCATGTTCTTATACCTACATTGGATTGGATTCGTGTATATTCTTGAGGTCTTCCTTAAAATGAGAAAATCCAAAAACATTCAGAAAATTAGAAAATCCAAAAAAAGCATTCGCGACCGAAAGTCAAAAACGAACAAAACGCCAAAATCCCAAAAATAGGTCAAAAGAATTCGGAAAAGTCAAAAATGAAATTAGATCTTGTCCCGGACTAAGGGTCTCACGAGTTCACAAAACATGGGCGAGGTATGTCGATGTGCCGAGACACATTAGGTTCAAGTCCGTGGAGTCTGTCCTTAATAAAATAACTTAATCCAATTTTTCATATCTCATCGTAAACAAGAGACATGGTGATGCGCAAACTATGTAGTTTTATCGTGTATATAATGTAGGAAAGGCTCATCTTTGATCGGCCCACAGGGCCCTAGGATAAGTCTTTAGAGTTGAGTTCTTGGTCAAAATCTCAAAAAACACCAAAATATTGGAAAATTTAAAAATCAAAACATTTGCAAAACATCTTGAAAATACCAAAAACAACCTCAAAACATCTCAAAAACATCCAAATATTTGATAAAAATCCATCTGCCCCATCTCATGATCACCTTAAATAAACATCCACTCATAATAAATCATCGTCATCCTCAACCTTTGGTATGACAATCAGAAACAAGTATAGCGGGTTAAAAGTGAAAAATCAAACGTCAAGGTCTCGAGTCTAGGTTAGTAGGTAAACAAGTTGGTCAACTCTTGATACTAATAGCCCATCATCCAATCAATCCCAAAATCATTTGATATCATGTCTTGGGATGCATCCTTCTTACAATGGACATCAACATCAGGCATCACCGTAGTTTAGTCTTGGCTAGAGGTATGAAAAACATTAGCTTGTTTGTGTACTTGATCTTTTCTTTTGATTTATCTTATTGCGCTCATTCCAATGACCTCTCAATGATGTCTAAAAAAATGATTTAGAGAGAAAGGAATGGGGCAACGATCATTATCTTTTGTCTGCTATGCTTGTTGGATACTCTTGTAATATAACTTTGGTCATGCATATTTTGTTTGGTTTGTAGGGAGGGTGTTTTAGGTGTCTTGTTGACCACATAGGAAGGTTTGCTTTTCTATGTTTCGGTCTAAGATGTTTGAAATATCTGAACTACATTCTAAATAGGGTTTTGTATGCTAGGTGTGAACAAGAATACTCCTATCTGATTGTCAAATCAAAGTCCATCACACTAGGTACAACCCCTTCCTGGTTCTTTATCCCTTGATGCATCGTATCTATGTGTGTTATCAAACGTAAGGTAAGTAAGCCCTTTTAAAATCCCAATCCCTGATAAGAAATACATCATCATCATCGTCATATCTAATAAAGTCTCAAAAGATCATGGACTTGTTGGAGCCTCTTGTCCTCATCTCATTTCTTCTCTCTTCTCTCCACACTAACATGGTACCATGACAATCATTACCAATGCATCTATATTGCATTCACAAACTATCAGCATACCGCATATCATCCATTTCATACATAATAAAAAGCACTGATCATTTCACATGCAGTGCACCATAATATAGATTGGTTATTATAATCATTTCATAAACCATACATTTGCATCCATCACATAATCATATAGATATCATCATAACATCCATACATGCATCATCATATTACACATAAAAAAGATACCGAAAAATAAAAAGAGCATATAATAACATATCATAACACCTCATAATCATAACGTATCACATCATCCATGTTGCATTATCATTTGGGGCATAATATAGATCTATTAGTCTAAGTAAATGCTATAAACATTTGCATCCATACATCCATATTGCATACATCATCACCATAAAAAAGTGCATAGAAATAATACAAAAAAGAAATGTATCTATAACATCCATGAACATCTACATAATCATACATCATATGACATCATATAGAATCACATTATATTACATAGAACATCAAATGCATCCATCCATAAGGCATAAATAAAGTAGACACATCACATCATAAATCAATCATATTTGTATCATATATATCAAAAAATCATCACTGTCATGGTACAAATTTGACTCAAGTGTATGTATATCAATCAAGGTACAATGCCCACATGGCTATAAAAAATAGAGCTTGTGATACTATCTAAAAAAGAATCAATTGCTGATCAAAATCTGTACACAGCTGCTAGCCCTGGTGGCTACTCCCCTCAAATGCTTTCCTCTTTACCCGGTCATCTATCTGTCGAGCCCATATCTGTTGGGAGTAGTTTGGCACCCGAGCAACCACAGGTACAACTTGCCGATAATGAAGTCTGTAGTACTCCGCCTCTTGGATTGCCTCATGGTACATCTGTGCTAGCACGGTCCTCCCCTAGGATGCAATGGCCATACTCTCTAACTATTGTCTCCTGTCGACCTCCTAGGCTAGCTGTAACTCTGTGTCCTGCCTTTGCTAGCACTCATGATCCCTCTCAATGGTAAGGGCTTGGACCTACTACCTGGCCTGATCTCTCTCTAATGTAACAGCCTATAGTTGTGCCTGTAATCCATGTATCTGTGTTTGTAGCTGCTAAATCTGGCCATCCTATGGATCCGATTGCTGTGGCTAACGTTGCTAATCTGGCTACCATGGAGGTTGCCCATCTCTGGGTGGTGCTCCAAGAACTTTTCTTCCATGTCCTACCTATTCTCTTTGAGCAGTCCTCCCCCAAGGTCTCCCCCATGGAAATTCCACTCCTGAATCTCTCAGTCAGTGTGGAGGTCTGAACCAATCATCATATGCACGGGTCGTACTTGGATCCACTGGTCCCTGAGCATAGACCCATGGCCTCACAACCAACTGTTGAAAGCTATCAACAACATCAGACATTGGAATCATTCATCCCCATGCAATCTCTCGGGATGATCTGGAAAAAAATAGTAGTGTACTAATCATCTGACTGATCCTGAGCCTCCCCAAATTGGTGGGCCACTCTATCTAGCAGATAATGCTCTATAATGGTATGCTCTCTCCCCTACATCAGTTGGGTCTGTCGAGCATAGAACAAATGTTGAACGTCATCGTACCATACTAGCATTTGTAACTAGGGATGCCAACAAAACATTGTCATCTCATCAAGGACACAACGCCAATGAGGTAGACCCAGTTGTCCTATATGTCTCAGGGTGATCATAAACCTGTATCTCCAAATTGTAGGATCATCAGGCTCTATATCAACCAAAGTGACAATCGGTCAGAGCATGGAAATATGCTCACAAGCCCAAATGTGCAACAATGTCATGTCGGTGCCAATCGCTTGACTGTCGCAATATGAAAAATCATGTAAATCATGGTACAATGAAGCCAGCATCACTGGTCACCAAGCAAACTGTGTCCTCTAGAAAAAAATCCTCTCTCAGGCCAAGCCCCATCCTAGATTGAAGTATCTGCCTCGTTAATTTGGAGCCACTAATCCACATATAATGGCAGTGACAATCAACCTAAAAGTCGACACCCAACCTCTGTAATAGTCCAAGTCAATCTAGCCCTCAGAAAGTGCAAGCTCCTCAACCTCCATGACCTCAAAGTGTGTGTCACTACCGACATCTGTATCATAGATCACCCAATCACCATGTATTGGAAAATGTAGAATGCGCCAGACATCCTCCAAAGTAACATTCGCCTCACCAGTCGGAAGGTGAAAAGATGAGGTCTCGCTATGCCACCTCTCCACCAACGCGATCATCATCGCCAAGTGGGTCTGGACAATGGGTGCATAGGCAACGTACCAAAGACCGATCTTGCCCAAGTACTCCTGTCATAACTTTGATAGATCACCAAATCTGCATAGGACTGAGGGTTGATGCTCACATGAATGTATAGGCTAGATCACCTCCTGCACCCATAAAGCCATGACGTCAAAATTCATAAAAATATTTGACCTCGTTTGGAGTTTTCAACCTCAAAACCATGAATGCGTCGCAGTTTGCAAAGGCATCACTATTTGTAAAACTCCAAATAGCGATGCTAGACTCTTTGAAAATGCTAAATCGACCTTAGCTTTTCCATGTGCATATGCGTCGCTGCTTGACTAGAAAACCCTAATCCTAAATTGAGCTAAGCATTGCTTTTCACAAAAGAATCACCATTTGGAATTTGAAACCCTAAAGTCAAATTGCAAGCATCGTCACAATTCACACAAGTGACACTATTTGAGCTTCAGCGTCGCCGATTTTGCACTTGGCGCGTCACTATATAGCGATGCTAGGGACTTTGACACTTTAAAGCGTAATAAATGCACTAAAAAATTAAATTTCAAGGTCAAGTTTGGGTCACATACCTCTGGTCCTGCACCTAGAGCTCTTTGGTATACGCGGAGTTGCTCAAAAATGTGTTGGGGAAGCACTCGTTGCGCCATTTTGTAGGATGGTCAAAGCTCAAAAAGCTAGAATGTTCAAAGTGTGAATGCAAAAAAGAATGGAAAATGACCCCTCCAAGCCTATTTAAGCATGAAAATTAGGGTTTTTTCCCCCAATTTAGCCGTCAAACTAGGGTTTTGCACCCCCGGTACCATTTTTTCCCAATCGAGGCTCGTTTTGTGTCTTTTTTTTTGCATTTTGGCATATTTTCATCATCTTGGAGCCTTTCTGACCTGTCAGCCAGCTTGTCTTTTTTTGAGAAATCACCCAAAAATCTAAATTTTCATCTGATCTCTTGAGGGGGCAGTATACCAGTGTAATTCTTCTTGCTGAGGCAGTAGTGGGGCATTTGAAAAAAATCAATTTTTTTTTTTAATTTTGATCTCGACAAGATTATTCTTTGAACCAACACAACAAGTACATTGCTTCAAAGAGGGGAAAAATGTAGACATGTAAAATATTCTGATTGATATCATGCACTTGATTCTGATTGACTAACACTGATTCTTCCTTAATCATTTCCACACTAACTAATTAATTGAATAATCTTTATTTAATTAATTCATCAAAATTCCTCCTTTAATTAAATAAATCAACTTTATTTAATTAAATCCTAATGTTCTCTTTGATTAAATAAATCAACTTTATTTAATTAAATCCTAATGTTCTTCATTTAATTGAATAAATCAAATTTATTCAATTAAATTACTAATCTACCAATATCCTCTCATTTGATTTAAATAAATTTAAGAATTTAAATTAAATGTCACAATCAATTAAGTTCAATCTAAGTTAATTAATCCTAAATTAGTTAACTCCTAACACTAATCCTCCATTCCTCTAGCTTTTGCAAGTTGCACATGTAAATCAATTTATTTGATTTACTAATTACCCTATTTTCATTCAAATATGACATATTCTTAGAATATTCCACTTATTTGAATTCTCCCTCCCAAAGGACTTCAGTACTCCAACTTGGCATTAAAAGCTCTTACATGTTCTCCCCTTGAGCCAACTTGGCATTAATTCCTCTTACATCCCCTCTTGCACAAGTCACTTCTTCAAATTAAAATTTCACCTACATGCATTTAACATGCACATTGTTCAAAATATGCTTCACTCTCCTTCATTAACATGTTGACAAGTGGCACAATGCCATTGGTCCCTTCTTTAATTCCACATTCATCCTATTCTTCATTCTTCAAACCTTCTTCATTATAAATAAAGGCCTTCTCTATTGATTTGAGGACACAACTTCATGCAAATACATTATAGGCATTTGAATCCAAAATCATCCAAATTTTTATGCAAGTTCATTATCCAATTTCATCCATATTTTCATCCAAGTTAGCATAGAATTCATCATCCATAGCTAGGTTATTGGAATTTTGCATCAAGGAGCACACAATCATCTTCAATCTTATCAAGGAATTGGGAAAGGGCTTCTTTCCACATCAAAGAAGCACCAATTCCCCCATGGGATGTTGGTTTGAGCATTTAGAATAAGATTTCATTAGCTTTTATTTGATATTTTACCTTGTTTTCTTGTTCTTGTGTTTGAATGAATTTCATGGGGAATGTTTGGTTTAAGCTTGTTTAAGGACTAATGTTTGATTGTTTGTCCATGTTTGAGCAGGTCTAGGCAAAGGATTCTACATTTATATTTATATTAAGTGTGATGAACATGTGTGTATATTAAGTTTCGTTGTATTCATATGTTTTGATTTAATTGTATTGGCGGTTGGACTAATGTTTACATGGAGTGTGCATGTTAACCTTCCATAGCCATGGAAATCAGAGGCAACCAAAAAGACCCTTGTGTTTACCATGTAAGCCTAACTCAACCCATATGGAGGGGCTAGAGTCTTATGTTGTGTAAAATGTTGTGCCTTGTGACATGCATGTTGGGGGTCAAGGTTTAAATGTTTTAGTTTGTTTGAAGATAAATGTGACCCTAAAATGTGAAATTCAAATTCCTCATTTAATGTAGTTTTAAAGGGGCAAATATGTTTTAATTTTGGCTAATTTTTTCTTTTTAAGGACCTTAGGCATATGACCTAAGGGTTGGTGGTCAAATTTAGGCCATAACCTTGGCCATGCTTCATTAAAGACCCCTCTTAAGTGGATTTTAAGAAGGGTTATGAAAATGGAGTGAGGGGATGGACTTGAATCATCCCCAATCCCATTTAGTCTCCTAATTTCATTATGAGAAGGGATGGGTGTCCATGTGGGTACCATGCCTCTTAAATAAAAAAGAGGACATGGTGGTTGGAGAGTTTTCTTGAGAAGGTTTTCAAAGAGAGTTTTGCTAAGTCATTATTTTTGGAGGATATTTTTGGGCTAAGTGTGGAGAAGTTGTTGCAAAGGCTAGAAGAAGTTGAAAGGGATTGAGAAAGAAATCAACAGGTTCAACTTGGAGTTTTGAGGTAAGATCCTCACTCTCTTGTTTTACTATGAATGTATGTGTGTAAATTAGTGTAGTGATGTGTTAATTTTGTTGTTTTATTTAAAATTCTCTTGTGTGTTAATTCTTGAGGGTGTGTTTCTCTTGTTGGGCTGGCTCCCCTATTTTGGTTGTGAGCAACCCATGTGGGGGATGGAGGGGGAGAAATCCCCATGAGGGGGCTTGTATTTTAGTGTGAAATACCGTGTTTTAGCTGTGGAAGTAAAGGGGTATGAGTGCCCTTTTTGTGTAAAATGGGAAGTTTGGGTGAAGAGATGAATTAAGAAGGTTGTTGGTTGAAAATTTTAAAAGAAGCAATTGCTACTAAACTTCCCTCATGGCTATGATCCTCCCAACTCTCCCTATAAAACCATTCAATGTTTTTTGTGTTGTGCTTTATCTTGTCTAGATGAGTGTATGTTATGTGTTAGGATTTGTGAAATTGTTTTATGTTTGGAAAGGGTTGCTTCTGTGTGTACCCAACCTTTTTGGAAGCCTCCCAACTTAGGGGTGGCTGGTCTTCTAGCCTATAGTTGGGAGGTGAGCACCCATTGGTTTGGAAGATCTTGTGTTCTATGTGTAGGTTGAATATTATTGGAAATTTGCAAGTTTGGAAGGATTTTATGTTTGAGTGTAGATGCAAAGAACATGTTGAGTTGCAGATTCAAGTATTATTTCTAAAAACAAGAGTTAAGATGCTTCATGATAATATAAAGAACCCAAGTGGAATGTTTGTAAAAAAAATACTGGATAGTTATGTGTAAACACTTGAGCTATCAACTCAACTACTACAAATCTAAATATGCTTTCTATAGTTTTACCTTCTATTTATGAGAGAAAACATTTTTAGAGATATGCAATGCATAAGTTTTTCTATGAAAAAAAGCTTGCTGTGAAAAGAAAATTCTAAGGATAAGTGTTCATTACATGCT